>JACXGJ010005670.1:0-38015 GCA_016801105.1 Esox niger | reverse complement strand
ACACACACACACACACACACACACACACACACACACACACACACACACACACACACACACACGTTAACGTATCACACAAAGAGTTTGGAGTACTCTGGAGCTCCAAATTTCTGCAACTTGGTGACTGCCTTTTGATAAACAACGGTTTTGCGTTTATCTGTAACAATTTCATCATGTAGCGTTTGCCAAACGGCACCATGTAAAAGTTGTTGGGCTGAAGTGCAGATGCAGTTGTGGAAAATCAACCACCCTTCACTAAAAACAAATGCACTTCAACTGTGAATCCAATAGACTTTAATTAAAATCATACAATAATGACAGACATTAAAGCCAGGTCCTTCTGCAGATACACCCTTAATGTTCTAAGTCCGGACCATGGCTTTTATACAGAACTTTCACACATTACGCCATCTGACTTTGTCTGGTTGGCAACCCCCCTGAGTGGGGTGCGCTTCTTATCTTCTACCTCCCTGAATGCTCGTAATTTGCGATAGTAATTCACATCCTCCTTATGGTTCATACTTGGGTCATGTCCATTATTGTCCACAAAGTAAGAGTTATGTGAAGCTCATGGGCCACACTCAGGTCATCTCTTATCACAGAGTACACTTCATGACCAGCTCATGGGCCACACTCTGGACACCCCAACAGTGGATACAAAGGCAGTAAACTTTAGAAATGCCCCTCTCTGGGCTCAAGGTAATTGCCTGCTCATGACTACCTCTCAGCATAAGACACATATATTATGATGAACATAAACATTATCTGTATGTGTAATTCGTCCTATCTCAGAAGCAATTTACTGTGAGTGTGGATTCCACCTTAAAATGTTTGCAATTGTACTATAGATGTTCTCTTTACCTGGAACCACTTAGCGTGTCTCAGAGCAGCTAGGTACTCCAGGCACTTTCTCCGGTTCAGAATGTCAGGAGGATCTTTCTCAGGAACTCCTACAGTAGTAGAGAAGAACCACACTTGATCATTGATTACTGCTGTTTCACTCATATGCTTGTGTCCATCTGAGCATCCTACAGTATTGTTTAATGTGTTGTGGTAGATTGTGAAAGATGACAAAATGTACAGAATACTATGGAGGCGTTTTCTTTTTTTAAATATGAAAACAGGAAATTCAACAGAATTGACCATACTGTCTTACCACATATTGTTTCCATATTAAGAAAATGTGCCTTTTTACATCCAATCTGGGTATTCTGATTCGGGACTTGATGATCTTAATGTCTCCAATGCAATGTCAATACACTAACCCTAGCCTAATTCCTATTAAAAAGAACCACAGATATTTAAAGCGGTGCTTGTGGATCTATTTGTATGCTTTATCTAACTTTCTACTCATTGCTTTTTGTCTGACATCTTAAAGAAATCTGAGTCTCATTGTCACTGCAGAAACTTAGTCAAAGTACAGCAGTATTAACAATTTAGGAATAAACGTTGGTAATTCCATGGTGTTTTTCACACTTCCATGTTCCTTGAAACTGTTCTGTGAAAAGTGGTAGACGTTACACCCCTCTGTGACATGTTCCTACTGCATCATGGCCTAGATCTGTTGATAAAGGCACTGATTAACAAACCCCCCGTGACAAAAAACACAAATAATACAATATATTTTAAATGTTTTTGTTGAAGGGTGCTTTATATCTCACACTGGCTAAGAGTGTACCAAACTGAAACAAGAGATTAATTGCACAGCCGCTAGACCAATTTACCAGCTAAATACAATTCACCAAATTCATCCCGACTTCAATAGAGACCATTGTAAGGGGACAGAATTACACTCCACACCTTGTTAATCAATACTTTGGTGATGCCATCTCAGTTAACAGGGATGAGAGATGGTAGGGATGGCCATATGACCTTATCAAACCCCATGAACAGCTACTGACCAGATGACAGCAGTTGACATCAGCCTGGATATAAACAAAACACTTAAATGTCTGCAGTGAAACTTTTTCCTACTGGTCATCAGATGCATCCTCATCCCTGGGCATCATCCTTGTATAGATCATCAATTTTATTGTTTTTCATGGTTCTACCAGGGCATGTCCATAGATACACACACACACACCCGCAAACACACACACCATCGCACGTACATAAACAAATCAACCACACCCCTCTCCCAAATCCCACCAATGGCATAGAAAGGTCGGAGAGCCCTGCTTTAGATTTCCACATTGGACAAAGCAAACTGGGAAAACAGCGGGACAACTGATACTGCAAATAATGGCTAAATTAAAACAAGAGACAAATGAATGGCAAGTCAATTCACTTGATATCAGAGGGCCAGGAAGGGGAAAGCAAAGTGTTATTCTACGACGTCTACCAATAGACCCAATTCTTTTTTGTTGTTGATGTTGAGTTTGGGCTTTGGGGGACACACAGTGCATTGATTGGACTGAAAGCTTGGCTTCTCTAACCTTTCTCAGCCGCTTTGTCTCCTGCCTTTTCCTCCTTCTCAGGGGCAGGATCCTCCCTCATCAGCGGCGAGGTTAGAGAGATGGTGACCTGCATTTTGGGCTCCTTGCTCGAAAAAATCACGATGTTGGCTTCCTCAGGATGAGCCTGCACCTCATACTGATCTTCAGAAAATGTCTGCCGGTTAAAAGGACACTTCGGATTACTCACTACAGAGGAGGGGAAGGGGGTATATTTTAGGACTGGAGGCAGGGGGCATTAGTTTGATGAGGCACTGGGTTGATCTTAAATGTTTCCATGCCTCTGAAAATAATTCTCAAAATCTCATCTTTTTAAAAAAAGCCAATTGTGCTGATGGAAATATTTTCTAAAGATTTGAGACACTAATCCTCAAAAAAGAAAAGAAACTGCACAAATGTTATTTATAGTGGCTTTGTGGGGATACAGTTGAACTACAGCCCCAGTCACTCTGTAGGGTTTAGGTGTCATCACTCATAACCAGGCAGTGGTACTAAAGATCAGTCAAAAGCACTTCCCAACACCCACTACACCAGGACTTCAGAAGAGGGAGGAAACGCAACACACCCACACACCACAATTTACTCACACGGTTTTCTTGGTAGCAGACCTGGGTTCAAATAAGATTGATTCTTTTCAAATGCTTTGACGTATTAGCTGAACACACTCGACGAGCACTAAGAGAACGACTCGTGCAAAAGCAGGCAGAACAACATTTGACAAACTGATTGTTTCCATTGTGACCGACCTTGCAACTCAAATCAAGCCCAGCCCAAAGTATTTGAAATTGAAAAATAATATTATTTGAACAAACGTCTGTTTGATATGGATCCACTCTTTGATTATTCCTTCATGACTATCTGTTGTTTTTATTGTGACCACTGGTAAGACATCAACAATAATCTTGTCTCAAGACACCATTGAGGCACAGATGTCTCACTGATCAACAACAATTAAAAGTGTGTGAAATACATTAGCTTTACATTCTGCAGTACAGATGGAGGGTAAACACTCCATAAAACACACTCACTGACACATCGCAGTGTGATTTTAACAAACGTTCCTTGTTCAGCTTTTAACCCTTTTACGTCAGCACTGATGACGACCTCATGACATTAAGTCAAGTGTTGTGGTTTGCCTGAGGGGTATTCCATTATCTGTAAGGCATGACTGCCCTAAAATGTTATATATTTAAAAACAAATACAGAAAAGCGATTCTGCAACATTATTTTCTTATATGCTAACTCATTCCACCCAAATTGCCCATTTAAAATATTCATATAATATTCAATACATATACAGTATGGCCAGAAATATTGGAACCCTTGCATTTTCTTAAAATAACAGTCTCTATTAATAAGTTGAGGACTAAAGCATTTGGACTCTACAATTCTTTATTTCAATGTAAATATTACAGAACCTATTGTTTTTGATTAAATCAGAAAATAAACAGAAATGACAAAACCCTAGACTCAATACGTGGTGGCCAGACTTTGACCAAAAATAACTGCACTTAAGTGCTTCCAATAGCCATAGATGAGCTTCTTGCTCCTCTGTACTGGTAGTTTGGCCCACTCTTCTTGTTAAAAAGTGCTCCAGTTCTCTCAGATATGAAGGGTGCCCCAAAAAAATTTCAGATTTTCCACAGGTTTTTAATGGTATTTAGATTTGGATTAATTGCTGAACACTTTGGAGCAGTCCTGCGTTGACCTTGGGGTCAATGTCCTGCAGAAAGAACCCATGACGCACAGCCTGCTTTCTCACACTGGGTTCATCAATTCACTTCAAAATGCCCTGGTTTTCTACTGATTTCATTACGTCATGCACACGTTCAAGGCACACAGTTTCAACAGCCGCAAAGCTACCCCAAAACATTACAACCTCGTACATGTTGACTGTGGTGACAGTATCCGCTGAACAGAGACCGTGTGCTTTACCAAAGATTCTCATTTGGTCACATCTGTCCACAGAGATTGCATCATGTAAAAGTGTGTATTGGCATAAGCAGTTAGCCATTCTTAAGTCTCTCAGCAGTTTGTCTCACCCCTCACAACCCACTTGTAGTAAGGTGACAACAGATGGGGCTTGTTTGAAAGTGTCGAAGCTTGTGTCTGAAGCTCAACTTGAAATCAGTGGCAGGTTATTGAGATGCTTTTTCCACCATTTAAACAATCCTTTGCTGCCATCTTCCATTAAGTACTCTTGAAGTCACAGCCAGGACGGTTGGCTCCAGTTGCACAGGCTTTAAACTTCTCAGATATAGAGATTTATGGACACCGTTTATATTGCTTTAATCAAAGCTTGGATACATCCTTGTGACCTCCTCAATTCTATAGTCTTCTTTTTTTACCATGCTCATTTCTGTACACAGTGGTAAAAGTGAGCCAGATCCTGCCAAATTTAGCTGTTTGTTTGGCACCTTTTTTCCACAGATCTAGTGTCAGTCACGCATTATTTCTCTTTTTCCAATAGCTGTGTGTGCTTTGTACTGCAAACATCCTACGTACAGCATAAAGTTGCCTATTCCCGCAGCACCTTGTAGCCTCAACTCCACGGTCAAACCTATAGAACTGATATTGTATACAGGCCATTGGCGTGGGCTTGGTGTGGATGGTCAGTTAGTGGCAACTGGCCGTTAATTTGGATTGCTCATATCTTACACATTGTGAAGAAATTTAGTCCGTATCAGAGGACGGAAACTACAGCTACTCAATTACACATGAACCCCTTTATATGACCAATATGGGTGCAATCACGTAGCATAACTCCTATAGCTAATTAATCTTTTAATAAAACAATGTTGCAGAAATGTTTATCCAACCTCCGTATTCACATAGGAGTAGGTGTCACAAAATTCTAACACAGCATTTTGACACTGAATAATTCTGTGGTTTGTCATGCTTTGACAAGTACTGTCAACTTCCTCTTCTGACAAAAAGGCATTAACATGTGACAAGTGCCTAAGAAACACAGCGCGCGGGAAGTCCCGGAATGTTCCTCGGAATGGCATTTAGCGTTTAATCCAACTTCACGTAGGAAACCCCAACCCAGTGGATCCCAAAAACCCAGCGGGTTCGGTGAATGAAAAGCAAGGGGATTCTTACCGCCAGTTCTCTGGGCAGCTGCTCAGCGACCTCCTTCAGCAGGGCAAGGGTCGGCTTCTTGGCGGCCAGCAGAATGAGCTCCACATTTCGGTCCCCATGGAGCAGAAGGCCCTTGGCGAGAATCCCCACCCTCATCACCCCTTTCAGCATACGGGCGGCGTGGGGGTCCGGTCTACACAGCAGGAACCAGGGCCCAAGAAGAGAAACATACATCAGGCTACACGCCCGGGGACACACTGGAGGGAAGGGACAGATGTGTGTCGAAGTACACCTCAGAAAATAGTTTACAATTGTTATTGCAGGCGTACAATTGTTATTGAACATGGTTTTACGCAATGGACTAGTTGACTGTTTGGACTAGTTGACTGTTTGGACTAGCCAACTGGTTGATCAGTAGGCTACGAGTGGACTCAGATTTTTTGAGTGAAGCAGTCAAATGTAGAGTAGCAGTCCAATGATTGGACATAACAACTCAGTCAAGGGTATTTCTTTAGTTTTACTATTGATATTGAAAAAAACACATGTGTTTTGATTGGTTTAACACTTGGTTCATATGGGATGATAATAGTGAAATGTATTATCCTCATGAATCCGCATTAGTCTCTGCCTGTCACAGACTTGTGTTGTTGCATTAAGCTTGTGGCTTAAAGTCACTTCAACGCTATTTCTGTAAAAAACAAAATGAAAAGATAAAGGAAGCAAGCAATTGGGTCATTGCTAGAAAATGTTGTCATGCATAAGCCTATGCACGCTACTCTACTCTATGGGGAAGTAGGCTTGTACAAGGCTAAATATTCGTAAAAAATACATTAACTGTTGGACGAACAAATAGCAACTAGCTGTATATACTATACAGCATTTAGATTTGGCAAATTCATGTTTCTGATCTCCAATTACTTGCTTATAAAACAAGACTCATATAAATTAGCCAAGGTCCAGTACTAGGCAGGAAAATAAATGTTTCTTTTTTTTACAAAGCCAAAAAGAAAGACACAGGACATCTCTAATAACTCCCAGTCAACAGGATAAAACCTTGTTCTGGAGCCGTGCACTAGCAGGGACCAGTACAGATCTCACCCTTGCTCCGCAGCACCAGCCTCGGAATCGGACTTAGGAGGCGCACTGGCCGCTGGGACAGGGGAGGGAGGCTCTTTCTCCAGCAGGGAGTCAGACACCAGTTTAAGGGCCCTCTCAGAGTGGGAGACGATCCTCTGCACGGCCTGCAGCTCGTCCTCCACGGGGTAAATGGTGGAGTGTTTAGCCATGATGTGCCTGTCATCTGGGGAGTCAGGCCGCCTCACCGGCTGCTGTGGGCAGGAGAAAGGACCTCAATAAAACCAGGAGATAAATACCCCAATCTGGGTTTAACCTCTGGGTTTGGCCAGTTATTCCTTTAGTGAACAAGTGAATGTCAAACAAGCACTCATTGACTGAACCAGTATTGGATGGTCACCAGTAAGGGAGGGACTGGCATGCCAGGCCTGCTCATCAGTGGAGGGGGAGCCATCCTGCGCCTTTGGTCCCCCCAGTACAGCTGCTCCTCCTCCATCCTTCTCCAGTACATGTCTTCCTCATATCGCCTGACAGAGAAAACAGAGCGCAGGACCATGAGATTAGACCAATAGTGGATCTCCCTGTCGAGGTGCAGGCCTGCTGATCAGCAGCTATAAGGACACGTGTCGGACATATGGAAGATCTCATGATTTAAGATACTGCATAGATACTACTAAGACTTTAGGAGGAATGCCCATGAAGGGGAAAACAGGCATAATAAGTAGAACACCTCTCTTACTGAAGGAAGAGGAATACATTCCTTTGAAACACACTGTAAGAACATATGCCTCAAAACTACAAGCGGACTCAACAGCAGGGTTCCCTTGCTCCGTTACATCACCAGGAACAAACAGAAAAAGAGAGGGAAGAAGTTGCCCAGGAAAGCCATTAAGGAACAGAACTAGGATTGGGTGAGGGTATGCTTTATCCCAGACATACGCCTAAGCCAGGGCTCTGACCTCATCTCCGTGTGCCAGCTGCTGTCTGGCTCTGACCTCATCTCCAGGTGCCAGCGCTGCTCATCATCCCTCTGCCTCTTCAGCACAGCCTTCTGTTTCTGTTTCCTCAGCTTGCCCTCCTGCAGCTTCCTGGCCCGGTTACTGGGCTTGATCTCCACACAGAGCTCCGGGTTCACCTTCTTCTACCAGTGGGGAAGGAAGGAGCGGTAACTATGTCAAACACTGTCCTTCGGTCACCCACCCACACAATTACTTAACAAGTATAACATAAGCCCTGTTTCTTCAGTATGCAAGCATCCGGGACAGCTCATACAGGGATCGGAGTCTATAGTGGTTTCAATCAATCAATCAAATGGATTCTATAAAGCCCTTTTTACACAAAAAACACCTGGCCTTAAACCTGGTTTGACATCTAAGTTGCAGATGAAAATATGTTCCACTGAACAAGACGCTGCGGTCTAGAAGACCACAAGAAACGCAGGTAGATGAATGTTTATTTGGTTGTGCACAGCGGTTATTGACATCAGGCCACAAAACCATTTTCTGTGCGGTCTCTGGACCCCTGGGCAACAAGGCATTCCAAGCACTTTCTAAATCCTGCCTAGCCCAAGTCTACCACCTAGTGGCAGGTTGGGTCATGCAGAATCTGAAAAGCCCTCGTCCCACAGACCTGTTCACAATCTGAAAAGCACTCGTCCCACAGAACTGTTCAAAACCTGAAAAGCCCTCGTCCCACAGACCTGTTCAAACGTCATTAACAGACAGTGGAATCATAAAGCATTGATGCATAAGAAGGGGTGAAGTTAAACAAACTTTGTTTAAACTCCTGATTCCCTTAGTCAATCCCGTGGCCTCAATAAGAGGCTTACTAGGTCATATAGCATTGTAGATTAATCCAAAACCAAACCTTTATGCGATAGCATTCCATTAAGCCTATAGATTTATTTGCCAGGTCAAGACTACACATTCAACATAAGCCATACAACGGTGTCAGCTGGGGTGCTGCAATGACAAAAATAGAGGACAGATTCTATAGAAAATAAAGGATAGATCCTACAGAAAATAGAGGACAGTCTTTAGATAATAGCGGAAAAACACATTAGGCCCCACATGCCACTGGCGTTGCATGTTTCGGTGCTGTCTGCTCCATCTACAACCCACACTGTTCTCTTGGATTATGTTAATAGCATTTCAACACCTTTGTGACAGTTAAACGGTTAGGCAAATAGTTTAAACAATGCTTCACTACACTGCCAGACTCCAGCGGAGCAAGTCCAAGAAACAAATAAAACAGTTATGTTATGGGAGTGTCATCAATATTGATGGCGACTGTCAATAATTGCCGTGGAACGGTCGTAATGTCGCCCAAATCACCCAAGTATTAAAGTGACTTAAGCTTGTATTCATTACACGCACACTCTATTAAGAATTTTTCTTAAACATTCTTAAGAAATGCAGCAATGCAGAGAGAGACCAACCAGAACGCTTCCAAAAGAAACCCATACTCAAACTTACCTTGTACTGCAGCCGGTGCCTGCGTCCCTTCAGGTGCATGTCTTTAGCGTTTGGGTCGTTGAAACTACATTCACACAGTTTACAGTGGAAGCGAATCACCTTCCCATCGTCATTACGAACCTGAGGGGAAAATTCCACGTTGAATCAGAGCTGTTCTGTTTTTTTGTTTTTTTTTAATGATCAGTGGATGAATGTTGAGTGAAAAACCCCTGCCTCCTCCACGTAGTCGTGTCCCACCGGCTGGACGTCCCGCTGCCCCCCTGCTCCCTCCCCGTCCTCATCGTCACTCGTGGTCTCGCTCTTAGACGCTGTCGCTAACTGCTTAGCCTCATCCAGCTTGGCTGCTGGAGGGGTGGCCGGCTTGTTAGCTGTCAAGAGTAGCACGGCGCAACTTAGCAACTAGCTTTGACTCCAAAGGCAACCCCTCACAGGTGCAATCCATCAGCTCAGACTCAACAAGGACTCCTCGCGATACTTACGGGGGGCGGGTTTGGGCGTGACTGGCTTCTTCACCGGGGTCGGGGCCTTGGCGACATTGACGACCACCGGCTTCGGTGGTGCCACAGAGGCAGTTGCCGTGACAACGGCAGGGGTCGTCTTGCCGGCCGTCGACGGTGAGATAACTGGAGCGGTGTTGACCAACACCGGCTCCGTTGAAGGTATAGGTTTTCCCAGTTTGGTATGGAGCTTCACCACCTGGACCACATTCAGACGGAAATAAACCACAGGCAACAAAGCACTGTTGAGGTGAAAAATCACAGACAGAAATAGCGGACTGAATGTGTTACACTGAAGGTTTATCAATGTTTGATCACCACAGAGCTGATCCTGACAGTATAGCTAGCTAAACACAGCACCTCCTTGTCAATGCAGCTGTGCTAACCTTCTGGTGTTTGGCGCCTCTGATATGGGCAGCGTACGCATCTACGCCAGTACAGGCGACGTCACACAATTCACAGCGCAGCTGGGTCTGAATCCCCCGGGGCCCAACGCTGCCGGCTGTGGCGCCGGTTTTCAAAGCGGTCTCCTTCTTTTTGTGCTTCTGGCCCTCAAGGTGCTCCCGGTACGTCTGCAAAAAAAACCATTGAAAGACAGTTAACGTCCTTACAAAACCAAACACGCAATCATAAAGATAAAAGACCACCGTCTTCCCGGTGTGGCAACAATGTGCCTCAGCTCGTTGGACGGCGTCTTGACGTTACATCACAGAATGACCAGTCCCTCACACTCCGCCTCCCCCACACGGCCCAGCGCTACCTGTGGGCCAGCGCAGCTGATCTTGCAGATGTCACAGTAGTGCAGCTGAGGCTGCTTCGGCGGCCCCTTGGGCTTCTGCAGCTTATTCTGGTGGAACATGGGCTTCTTGTAGGCATTGACCGCCGGGGTGGCCACCATGTTGCTGCCCGAGTTGCTCCAGGACGAGCTGGTGAGCTGCTTAGGAGGGGGCTGCATGGGTGGCTGGCGTTGCACCTGGGCCTGGGGAGGGGGCAGCTGAGCAGGCTGGTAGTAGGAGGGGGTAGAGGTGTAGCCACTCGAGTCATACGTGGAGTAGCTGATGCCTGAGGAGGGGCAAAGGAGATGGGTCAAAATGCACACCGCGTGAACAACTGTGCAAAGCCGCAATCGCTTGAATGTCACAAGGGAGTTGTGACTGGGGCTTAAGAAGGGGGTGCTGGCGGTGTGGGGGTGAGTTGTCCTTACCCGAGTAGGAGGTAGCAGCAGTGGAGTTGAAGGAAGAGCAGGGGGTGTAAGATGAGATGGGGGTGGGGGGTTGCTGTACACTGGTGGACACCGGGTAGATGTTGTAGCTGGTGGACACAGCGCTGGCAGGGGCCAGGGGCTTTAATGCTGTGACTTGCCTCTGGGGTGGTGGGGGCTGGCTGTATGCTGTGCTGACTGGACTGTAGCCACTTTTCACACCTACTGGAAAAGTTAAGACACATAATCAGAAGGCTGTTTGACAGGCACAGCTCCAGACCGTGCTACCAGCAGCCAAGGTCTCCGGCACAGTAATTGGGATGCCATGAGGACAGTGTTGTCAGAAAAATAAAATTAGAAATGAATCAGTGGCTCTTGCATTAGTGTTATGATCCTCTAAGTGCGAATACGCACAGGAAGAAAGCTGACAATCACTCACCTGTTTGGTAGTAAGCTTCTGTAGGTGTCCGCTGGGCGGTAGCTGTACTTGTCTGGTAGTACTGCTTAGTCTCATAATTAGTAACGGCAGGTGGTCGTCCGTAACTGTAGTTATCCTGAAAGGTGGTTTTACAGCATACATATTCATAGCAGAAAAGTGTCAAAGGTATACATTATCCAAAGCAGACTGGCATTGCTTGAAGAGCCTATAACTCTCACCAGGTACTGAATGACAGCCAAAAGACAAAAGTGGGAAGCTAAAGACTGGAAAAGGGACTGACCGTTTCGGTGTACACCGGCAGTTGGTACGTCTGTGGGGTTGTGGTGCTTTGGGGCGCAGGATCCGGCTGCCGGTAGCCATAGTCTGGGGGGGCAGGGTGGGTCTGGTAAGCTGCTGGGTAAGGGGCGGACGCCACGGGCCGAGCTGGCTGTGCAGGGGCAGATGCATAGGAGGCTGTCACCGCGTGGGCCACGGCAGGAGCCGGCTGGACACTGTAGCTAGCCGTGGTGGGGTGGGCGTAGGCCGGAGGAGGTTGAGTGCTGTGGGGACAAGTGTGAAATACAAAGGAAAAAGAGGATGGTCTGTCAGTACCATGTGAAGCATTGACATTTAGTAATGCAGACTGCGTGTGCAGTTCTGCATTACTATTTCATGTATTTAAAACAGCTCATTGCCTCACTGAACACTATGCCTACCAAACATGAACGTTTCATAGCAATTTAGCAATGAACTTAGAAAAATAAAAGGTGACATGCTTAAACTGGCACCTTCAATCATAAGATAAAAGTTGAAGCATGAACTGTGGCTGGCTAGAGATATCCATAAGACTTGATCACACATGATGGGCTTACAAGGAGGAATCAGCTGTCACTTAAATCAGTAGTACAGTTCTTTAGCTACAGCAGCTAAACAATGAACTTGTAGCTATAACTCAATAACAGCAATGTAAACATAAGGAAATGGTGTGATACTGCTGCTCATTTGGTATTCCGTGTTAGTATTCGCACTGCAAGTTCTATAATAGGGTGGCAAATTACTTTCATACTATTGTGTTATTTTTACATTTCAAAATGTAAACACTCGCCTTCTGGATTAAAACATTTACAGATCTGGTTGGCTGATAATGGTCAATAACAGGCCTATTATATACAGTCACTGCTGGTTCACTTGACATGGACAGCTAGCTAGTATAGTACAAAAGTACCCTAACATAATAAAACCACACAATCGTTGACATTTACCAAAATGGCTTAAAAAAAGTCTAGCGACAGACAAGTCCGACAAAGGTTTAATCAAATTCGCATAGGCAATTATGTATGTTTAACCTGACCAGGATTTCATTTAGCTAATTCGTGAGTCTGTCGCTAGGGTAAAAAGCTAGCGATAGACATTTGCAACACAAATAGTAAACTAACTAATTAACCTTTGCAAAACGAATGAGACAGTTTTACAGAGGTTACAGAACAGTTTGTTTACGTCAAATGTGGAGCGCCCCATTGCCCGGCATGACTGTAACCCGCTTCTCTAGCTAGCTAGCTAGCTCGCTAATAGCATATCCATTGCAGTTCCAAGGCCTCAAGATAGCAATTATCGCACTAGTAATGAGACACGTTTTGTAGGCATATTCATTGCAACAAGACGGGGCCACGACTCAGGAAGAGTGAGTGCTACACATCCCCGGCACCGATGTAATTACCTGTACTGCGGGCCGGCACCATGCGTGAACCCATAATAATTGCTTGCAGCCATCTTGGCATCTACTGTACGCCGACCAGACAGAATCTGCTGTCACGTGTCCGTCATCTACCATTCGCGCGCACGCTTGTATCTTTAACTCATGAGGTTTCTATAAATATGTTTTAGGAATCTGTTTTTGCACATTAAGAGTATTCATTTATGAATTAATTCATTTATAGCTTGTGTGTCTTGCAGGTTGTTTGTGCTAGGTAAACCATGGTTCACAAACCTGTCCTTGGGGATCCCCAGCCATTTAATTTATTATACTATTCTAGAGCTAACACACCTGTATCAACACGTCAACTAACCGTTAAAAGCACTTCGCAGCTCGACTCAGGTTAGCTGGTTCACCGCTACAATAAAATAGTGGGGCGGCTTGGGGTTTCCTGGAGAGGTTTGAGAGCAATTTATTGTTAGAGTCGTGGAAATGCTTAACTAACCTGAAGAGTGGTTCAATTATGTAGTGGTTGCCTATCGGTGCAGTGAATAGACTGAGCAATTATTGTTATAATCATCTTAGGTAAAGCGTACTGGACATTTGTATTCGTTTAAGATTGTCAATGCTGCGCAGAGTGCATCACGACTTTTTCTGATACTAGTTGCGACCCGCGTGTGTACTATGGGTCAGACGCGGGTGTCACATATTTGCTCTTCTATATCAATAGCATTGCATGGCCGACTGCCATGACTCCTGCAGCTGGGCAGATAAGGGGAAAAGGCAGAAAGGACAGGAAAGGGTGGAGCTTAAGCAGCCTGGTGAGAAATGTGTGGATGAAAGAAGAAAATGATTGGTGGAGAATGATGTGAGTGCGCTGGATTGACTGAATAAGCGAGTGTCCGTGTGAGTTATTGGGTGGTCGTGATGTGTTGAGTGTGAAGGAAGAGAGAGAGAGAGAGAGAGAGAGAGAGAGAGAGAGAGATGCTGTTGCCAGGGAACAGTGGGCATCGAGGACCATTGACAGCAGCTCATGGAGTAAAACAAAGGGAGTCTTGAAGTCTCCCGTGTTTTTAGGATTAACGAATAGATATGTACTGTAGGATTATACCCGTATGAACTGGAATGGGGCTACCCCAACATGAGCAGTGAGTTAGAACAGCACTGTTACTGCCGATGGAGTAGCTATTATGGGATGGAGATAGGGGGTTATTCTCACAACAGGATTTAGAGTCTAGACAGAAATACTGCACACAGGCAGACTAGACAACCAGAAAGAATCTCTGTGATACCAACAGTGATGCCTTCAAATTAAGGGCTGAGTGGAACTCTGTGAAGACTGTCACTTCAGTCTTCACGGTCAGTCTCTTTCATACCCTCCTTCTCCAACCAGGGTGGAGGGAGCCAGGAAAGGGGGGGTTTGGGAACAGAGCTGCCCCCTGTCTTCAGACACCTGCAGCTGCCGGAAACAGGGGACGAAGAGGGGACGCCAAGAAAGACGGACCACCCATCCATGCATCAACCCTGGTCTGGTGGAAAACCGTTACTAGCTGTCTGATCTGTACATCAGTGAGTCGGGAAGACGGACAGGGAAGGACAGACGAGACATTCAAGGGACTTGCTTACTGTCCATGTGAGTACTGCGCCCGTGAAGACTGGACACCCTTGCATTCTTTCTCTACTCTTTATTAAACACTCCTTGTAATGTGTGGGTGTGTGTGTGTTTTGTATGCGAGTAGTGACTGTGTAGTAAAATGTGTAGCAGCTCGATAATATAGTAGTTATTCTCAAATCAGTAGAAATAGATGAAGAAGAAAGGCTGTGTTGGTTTCCACTGTGTTCTGATCTTGCCTTTTCCTTGCACGTGTAGCGTGCAGATGGGATTCAAGCCCCATAGTCACGTTTTCTCCCACAGTCCTTGTTCTCCAGTTCATGGCAACATACTGCCTACAGGCTTATCTTCTGTTGGGATGCCCTCTAAAAATGTCATTTCTTTGTCAGTGCATTTCTTTAAAATATTAGGCGCCAAAAATATCCGCCATGGACACCGTGGTGAGCTTACAAAACAACGCATAGTGTTCGATAAAGTGGGATATGGATTGACCTGATCACCTCACACCAGAATGTGTTGTTCTTCTTCCCACCTTAATGATTGACATGCTCAACTGAAGTGACATGGAGCATGAGTAGCTTCCCTTGTGGGTGGTAGCCAGCTTCATGAGGTAGGCTGTGTTGCCCTTGGCACATTGACAGCGGTAACACATACACCCTGACAGTGTAAACAAGCCTGTGTACAATCATGTGTAGGACTTGGCCCTACTAGTCACGCTGTTCGTTTAGCTGTGTTTGGGTCAGGGAAATTCTCATTTGGTCTTTCTACATGCTGGTATGTTTGGAGCCCTTCCTGGGTGTATGTGTGTGTGTAAAATGTTCCCCGGCGTACCTGGGGAAGCACCAGTTCACTGCTCTGTACATCTCAGTCACAATCAGTCGTATTCTACAATGTCTATGAGTCAACATGATGGATGATGATAACAAGCAGAAACTGTAATTAACACAAAAAAGAAAACATCTGTAATTATTCTACAATGCACTGACTAAGATGATGTTAACCCAGATTAAACTACCTGGAGCCAGTGTTTTTAGGCTTAGGCCCTGTCACTGTCTCTTTAAACTTGTGCCAGACAAGATAAGCCTGAACACATTAAATAGGTAGCAGCTGGAATGAGCATTAGTAGCTAATAAGGAGGGATTGAAATTTCCGGCATGGATTCCTCCTTGAAAATTCCTTTATTGCGATTGAGTTTGAGGGAAGTCACATGCTACTCACATGCTACACCAGTGGATACATTCCTTGTGATCTGGATTCAGACTCTCATTTGAATTGATAAATATTTATTGAATAACCAGACCATTGCTACTCTACTATCAACACATTTCCTGTGTTATAACAGGCAATTGAGCTATATTGTTACAGGAACTCACCCGATCTGTGATGGAATAATGAATAACCATTGTATTGGATAATTATTTGTGTGTGTGTGTGTGTGTGTGTGTGTCTGTGGGCACGCGCTCAACCAGGCCCCCCCATGGGATGGGAACCACAGAGGCAACACTACGAATGGATAACATGGAGTGCAAAGATGAGTGGCAGGATGAAGACTTCCCCAGGTGGGCACAAGACGACTTTCAGGGTCACCTCACAGGGTCACCGCACAGGGCTACCTCACAGGGTCACCGTACAGGGTCACCTCACAGGGCTTCTTCACAGGGCTACCTCACAGGGTCACCGCACAGGGTCACCTCACAGGGCTACCTCACAGGGTCACCTCACAGGGCTACCTCACAGGGTCACCGCACAGGGTCACTTCACAGGGTCACCTCACCGGGCTAGCTCACAGGGTCACCTCACCGGGCTACCTCACAGGGTGACTTCACTGTTAGACCGTCAGTAGTAAAAATCTGCTGTGTAAACATAATGATTACATTATTGTACTTGCAAGGTACACTTCAGAATGTTACTGTTTGTCTTAATCACCTGGGTGATCGTTGCTGAAGAGATGCGGAATGAGGAGCAGTGATTCTGAATTACTGGAGTGTAATCAGCTCTAGTGTGAAGTGAGGGTTTCCCAGTGGGCAAGCCCTGTTCAGCCTGGCTAATTATAGTCAGGAATACCCAGAACATAGCTTCCACCTACATAGATCAACCACTTACAAAATGGGTTGAATAAGAAAAATTCACATATAACTTGATTTACTCATACATCTGCCTTTAATTATGAGATGTGGCATCAATGGCGTTTTCAGAGTGTTAAAGGCAAGGAAAGGAAAGACAATATGAAATAAAAAAGAGGGCGATAGAGAGTGCTTCCTGACAGCAGGCAGCATCCTCTCTCTCGGTCTGTCTGAGGGAGCAGAGAAAAGGAGCAGGTGCAGCTCTTTCCTTAAATGGTCGTGGGCTACGTCATGTGACGCAGCCAACAGTCAACAACACAGCATCACCAGAAAAATGGCAGCAGAACAGGTTTAGGGAAGAAGCATAGCAGCATATGTATAATTTGGCTCTGAAGGCTGATGTGCCTGAGGCTCCATTGATCGACTGAAAGAAAGGAATGCAGAACATTTCAAGGACTAGGGCTGTGAAGTCAATTTATTGCCCGGATCGTCTTTGAAATTCTACCTCTGCTTTTTGTAAGGTAAGCTCTAATAATCAGATATGTTTTAGCCCTCGTCATCCTAGTAGACAATGTGGCCAGACTGCTTGACATTTTAACAGGACCCTATTCAGCTTTAGACATATTGTTGCTGTTTCATTTATTTTTTATGGTTGTCCCTTAGTGTAGAAAATTGGTTGTTGAACAATGGAATGATAGCAATGGGATGTATTCAAGGATGCAAGATCCGACCTCATGCTGTGTAATGGATGCCACTTTCATTAGCTATTGCCAGTCATCTTGACTTGGCAAGAGTGTTACTAACTGTCCTCCCAAGGTTAGAATTAAAGGATGACTTATTCATCCTGGGAAGCCCAGTGGAATTGTAAACCCAATACTTATCCAGTATTTAGTTCCTATTGTTGACATTCCCCCCTAGTATTATCTCTTTCATTTCCCTCCTTTATGTCTAGCTCGTTGTTTCACATGCCAGTCGGCGACAAAGGAGATCACACCTCTGTTTTAGTGGGAGCCTATCAGTGTAACTGCCTCACAGAGCTCTCTGTACAGTGAATATGGGGGTTGGACATGCTTCTCCCTCCCCACATCTCACACTGAGGCTATAATCTGAAGGGCTCACTGGGGAGATGCTAATTAGCACCCAGCCTCCTCTCTGTATGCGCCCCCTTTGTGGTGCTGAGCCAGATCTCTAACAGACCTACGGACAGGATCCCTGGCATGTCTTCGTTGTGCACCAGCTGCAATGATGTGATATTGTGCTAGAGTGCTTTCAGAACTATTTCGGGTGGGTGGGTTGGGCTAGGAGTGGGGGGCTGGTTTGTTTGTGTCAGGATGGCATGGCTTTGGTGTGTCCCCATGTCCCCCATGGCCCCATGTCCCCATGTCCCCCATGTCCCCATGTCCCCCATGGCCCCATGTCCCCCATGTCCAGCATGTCATGCCTTGTGGACCTGTGGCCTTGATGGAATAATTGCTTTCCAGGCCACTTCCTGAGGACGGTGACATGGAGTCTTCCTGTGGACTCACCGATGACAGAGCCTGTAAGTGACATTGATAATACGCATCTCCTGACCGGTGTTTGATTGATGTACACCACTAGTGAGACTTGGTCCCTCGTCCTCTGCCACAGCTCCACCCAACTCTCTGAATGTGAGTGCAGGCGGAGGTGGAGGAGGGTCCACCCATCGTAAGCGGCGTACATTAGTCGCGCCAGACATGAACCTTTCCCTGGACCACAGCGAGGGATCCCTGCTGTCTGACGACTTCCTGGATACGCCGGATGACCTAGACATCAATGTGGATGACATCGATACCCCTGATGACAACGACTCCCTGGAGTTCATCACCAATGGCAACGAGCTGGAGTGGGAAGGTGAGTTGGAATAACAAAGGCCCTGGTGCCAGCCTGCCTTCCTGTTTTAGACAACTTTATGTTTGGCAAAATGTGCCATTGGCAGGAACCATCTTGTGCCTACTCATACTACGTAGCTAAGCAGTACACTAACAATTAGGTCTAGTCTATTATACTGGAGCAGCTGAGATAATGATAAGATCCCTTATGTTTCACTGTTCAAAATACATTCCTATGCTAGCAGCTACACATTTCTCCGTGAACACATTTCCATTTTTCACCACATACGTCCAGATGACACGCCGGTGGCCAATGCCAAAGCAGGGCCTGGTGGCGGGGAGGAGGAGGAGGATGGCGCCGACGGGACGGGCGGTAACGGGCGCCTGTGGAGGACGGTGGTCATTGGGGAGCAGGAGCATCGTATTGACATGCAGGTCATCAGGCCGTACCTTCGTGTCATCACCCACGGGGGTCAGTATCCAGGCACACCTGTAGAAAACCCAACACAACAGTTAAATAGAGGCCGGTAGTCTCGGGTTTGTTTGACGTCAACACGGTGCCCAGTTTATGCCAAACCGAGTTAAATGTCCGTATCTCAAGCGTAGCGACGGCAGGATGAACTGACAGGCTGTGACAACTGTGGCTCTCTGCAGGTTACTATGGTGAGGGTCTTAATGCCATCATAGTGTTCTCTGCCTGCTACCTACCTGACAGCAGCTCTGCAGATTACCACTACATCATGGAGAACCTCTTCCTGTAAGTAACACCTATTTGGATTTAGAGGCGAGAGGATGCCTGCACCCATCAGAATGCCTGCATGTACTGTGAAATTCAAAACCTAGGCTATCACGCACATTGCTCTATCATTGAATGTGTCCATCACAGTATGACAAACATACATCAGTCATGTACGTTTTTGCTAGAAAGGGAATTCTTGAAAATGAATCATGTTGCCCAGTGCCGTGCTTTACCTTAAAGACAATCACAGTGTTTCCTATCTATTCTGCCATCTCAGGTATGTGGTCAGCAGCCTGGAAATGCTGGTTGCTGAGGACTACTTGATAATCTACATGAATGGAGCCACACCGCGAGGAAAGATGCCAGGCATTGGATGGCTAAAGAAGTGCTATCAGATGATTGATAGGAGGTACCGTAAGGATATTTCTATTTTAAAACTGCTTGACAGCATAGCTAATGTAGTCGTTCACACTGTTGGCTTGGCATTGACATGCATATCACTAATGTTGACTGACTCAGAAGAAGTTAATGAAGCGTGTCACTGCAACTGGCAGCCAATGGGAAAAGGGATCTGCATTAAGCGCCATTTAATAACGCTACAGTTTAAAGAATGTTGTGATATACTGGAGAACACTACACATTGTAGAGCCTTTGATCATCTAGTGCTTAGTATTGCTGTTTGTATTATACTGGCAAATACTGTTCTCCACACTGTATTGATATACCGTATTATATCGATTAATATTTATTTGCATATGCCCCATATATTCCCTTCCCCCAGGTCCAACCCATTGGCTGAAAAATCTGCATGCCAAATATACAACCTGGTTTCCAACAGTGTCACGTTGGGATGCTGCGTAAAATGCAAATAAAAACAAATGACAGTGATGTGCAAATAACTGATCCCTCTATTTAATGGGAAAAAGGCCACATGTCAAATGTTGAAACTGAGAAATGCTATTGTTTTTGGAAAAATACTTTTGGACCGTTTTGGACTTAATGCCAGCAGCACATTTCAAAAAAGTGAAATGATGCTCGATGTCAGCTTGAGCCATATCAGTTTTGTTCTGATGTTTTTTTAATTCCCAACATTTGTAGACATGCTGTAAATGTCCTTATATTTTTGTATAACTGCCTAATTCTGTTGTCTCTGTAGACTTAGGAAGAACCTGAAAGCTCTGGTCATCGCCCACCCCACCTGGTTTATTCGCACTGTTCTGGCCATATCCAGGCCCTTCATTAGGTAACAGCACAAAGATACAGACAATCATGTTAATAACCCAGCTATCCTATATAATACACATCATTATGAATAAAAATGTATTGTTGTGAAGAAAGAACATTGATATAAGTTAATGCTAATGTCCCTCTAATATGCAGTGTGAAGTTTATGAATAAGATCCAGTATGTGCACAGTTTGGACGAATTGGCGGAAATTGTGCCCATGGAACATGTGCAGGTCCCGGAGTGCGTAGTGCAGTAAGTATCATCAGCCACCATTAGGAGGAGCTCAGCTCGGGGATCTACAATATTGCAGGAGTAATATCTGCAGACTAATAAATTATGTAAACTTAAGCTGTTAATTAAGCAGTAAATAAGTCATGGAAGAACCCATTTGAATTTCATTGGTTTTCAAAAGGGAATTTGAGATGTTAATTATGTTATTATCAGTTACGGAATACATTTAATATAGGATGTGTTCCAACTCAGATAGGAAAATTAACTTGGATAGGAATAGCAATCATATTCATTTTCTTTGTTTTCACAGGTTTGAGGAGGAAAGGATCAAAGCTCGGAAAGAAAGGTGCATTTAATTTACATTCTGATTGAAAAACCATACATGGAATGCCATGCACGTGCAACAACAATTCTTGTTGTTGCTCGCTCTTTAGAGTTTAAAGCTGGGTATAAGTAAAAGCAGCTTGTGACAACTGTTGATGTGAAAAAGGTTTCATAAAACTGAAATTCAGTTGTGACGCGGGCTCTGTCGGTTCGTTCATTGAGCTATTCTGAAGTAAGCACTGTCTTCCTTTGCTTGTACAGGATGGAGCAGGAACAGGAGCAGCCAAACCCACATGAGTCCTCTTCAGCCAAGCCAGGGAGGTAGGGACAGACCTGTGCAACAGACCTTGTCTGGAAAAATGTGTATATATAAATGTATATATCTCTGTAGTGGTGTGGTGTTTTGAACCTTGCTGGTGACTTTTTCCAACTAAACATGCATATTTTGGTTACGAGTGTAAAAATGCTGTCCGCCATGCCTGTCTGTTAAAGCAGCGTCTACGTAAATGCGTCAGTACCAATTGCTGCATTGGAATAGTCTGAAATGTATGACTGTAATTAGTGCTCCTATAGCAGTGACAGGGCAAAATGTAGTCTGCATAGTGTCCAATAAGAATATTGTAGATATATTTATTCAAATACGGTTGGCTAAGTGAGCAATTGATTACTGTTTAATGTTATAATAGGGCTTGTAGTCGTAATGGCCTAAAACATTTTACAGAGACATTTTTATTAATATTCATGTAATTTGCAGGCCCAAGTCAATGATCGCGGAGCAAGGAATCTGAAAAGGTCCTGCTCCTCTTTATTCATCATATGGTAAGCACACACCACTTGACTGCTCTTTCCATTTCTGACCACAAGATGGCACTGCATTCTAAACATACTGTAAACTGTGCCGCAGTTTCCACTGGTACGCCCTTAAAACTATGTTGAACCACCTGCTCCCTTTCAACATCTACTGTTACATAAAATACATCTGCTCAGTCCTTGAAGAACCAGACCCTGCCAGTCAGTAATGCTACTATTGAGCCTAACCCGTGGACGTGTGAGGTGTGTGAATGTGTCTCACTGCATCATCAAGGGACCTTCAATAGGTCAAGGCGTCAGGCCTCTCTGAGTGCCACTCACTCTTTTGAATTAACTGCTAGGTTAACATGGTCTTTTGAATTAACTGCTAGGTTAACGTGATCTTTTGAATTAACTGCTAGGTTAACGTGATCTTTTGAATTAACTGCTAGGTTAACGTGATCTTTTGAATTAACTGCTAGGTTAACTTAGTATTTTGAATTAACTGCTAGGTTAACGTGATCTTTTGAATTTACTGCTAGGTTAACGTAGACTTTTGAATGAACTGCTAGGTTAACGTAGACTTTTGAATTTACTGCTAGGTTAACGTAGACTTTTGAATTAACTGCTAGGTTAACCTTGTCTTTTGAATCACTAGCCTACTTAACGGTGTTTTTTCTTTGCAGTTTTTGAAAGACATTTGGAGCATGAAAATGATGTCTCATAAGATGGAAGAAAAAGGCCAACAAACTAGTGTAATATATCAATAATATGCTGAACAATAATATTTGTTCTGTCATAATTTAAACCGGTAATTCACACCCACCCACACAGACTCACACTTACACACACAGACCCACACAGGAACTTGTGTTGGCATCTGATTCCATCAGGACACGCCAAGGAAGGTACAGTCCACACAACTACTGTCTGTTACTAGAAAATCTGGGAAAGCCATTACTTCATTTTACAACCACTGGAAGTAGTTACTTTTGGACTTACCCCAAAGTTCCCATAATAAATGTTCAGTTTGAGATAAAGACAGGTGAACTAAGTTTACCGGACAGTATTTTGTCTTCAACAAGGTCTGGTGTGCCTCACTGAAAATGGTTTGTACATCCTTGCTATCACCTTTCTAGCTTTCAGGTGTGTGATTAATAGAAATCTGGACACTTTATGAATGTAAGTCTATTATTTAAATTTGATTTATTTTAAAATACTGTATATTTATTTTGACTATTTTTATTATTGCATCACATATTTGACCTGAGAAAAATAGCAGGAAGGAGGTAGTCAGGCTCCCTACAACTATAAGCATTGGTGTGTTACATAATAAACGATATTTCACATTTTAGCACAAGGTCCTTTGAAAATTTGGACATTGACTAAAATGTCAGAGACAGCAGATGCCTTCACCTTTTTACTATTTATGCCTCATAATGGCACCTAGAACAGGCCTTTATGTTGCATGACTAATGTCGATATCATTGTGTTTCATACGCGCAGTTTTTTCTGGGGATCAGTCAGTGCCCTGCCAGCTTACCCATCCATGTGCCTCAGAATTCTTCTCCGTAGATGAATATGGAGGGACACTGACAATAAGACCGACAAGGCATTTGTTGGTCTAACTAATGTGAAGTGGACTGCATTCAATTTGTTATTCTGTTGTGACTAAACTGTATGATTTCTGTATCATGCTTTGGTGTTGGTGCAGTCAAAGCATGCAAACATGTTCTTCAGCATGTACCTTCAAACCAGTCATCAACAGGTCAGTTCCTATGGTCTTCTACTGGATGCTCACCGACCAGTTGGTAGAATGGATGATGTAGCGGTAGAGTTTTTATTTTTGTAAGTATGATATACCCAATTTATTGCCTGTGTCTTGTTAGTGTTGTTTTGCACTATTGCATTTGATTGACATAATGGTGAGCATATAATCTATCTGTGTATATATTTGGGGACAGGTTGGCTTCCTAATTTCTAACTCAAGATGGATGTGCGTGTGCTCTTCTGATTTTTGCATCTTTAGTATAATTTCCTGCATGGTTGGTTTCCTGTCTAGACCACGTATGATGGAGCCAAACAACCGAATTGTCTAGATGTTTTTTAAATGCCATCATCAAACCTTTGCCATGAAAACAAGTAAACATTCAAGATTGAATACATTTTCTGTGGAGAGGTATTGTGCAGATGATCGTGGGCTGGACTACAGGTTACCAACCTTCAAAGGACATGGCAAAAAACATGGCTTCAGGAAAAATGTAATCTTTAAAAATGTTTACATTAGGCATTACATAAGTAGTGGTATACATGTTAAAACATAGGAAATATTATTTTGTCTTGAAAAACGAAGCCTAAACAGGGGTTATTCTACAGTCTCCCAATACTTCTGGGGAAGTCCCCTTCTCTAAGGGATGTCAGCTCTTCGGAGGGTCTTCTAAGCAAATTGTACACAAACTGGTGTGTGTTGTATCCCACTTTCTCTTAAAGTTTTCCAAGTCATTGTTGGTAAACTGATTTTGTTGACACTGATATTAGAGTATTTTGTTTGGGCAAATGAACTCTATAGAATGCATCCCTTGAGCAATGAAAAATGTATTTAAATCATGTGTTCGCTATTGAGAAGCACAATGTGTTACTACACATATTGGAAAGCGATCAGTGGGCAATTTGTCTGCTATACTACTGTATACTGTGTTTTGCTTATTTTTCAAAAATGCAAAGCTTAAAATGGGAAGATTAGTTTGGTAGTCATAATGTTCTTTGATTGTGATGGTAAATTCTTCCATGTAAATACAAAAAAATAAACAGTTCCACCCAACAGATTTCACCTGTATTCTTCCCTTTTTAAATGACTAGTTGCTGTAATCCACGATATATCTTTCACACACTTTTCATTGAATTAATTCAAAGCACCACTGGAACTCGCTTACAGGTGCTTAGGTTAGTGCTCAAATGAAGCTATTAATATAAAGTTATGACATACCTCTATGTGTCACAAGCCCACAGGCTGTTAGACATCCTTAGTGAGGAGCAGAGTTTGTCACTGGTCAGTCACATGCATGGATCTAAAATAAGAATGGCCTTCAGCAAATGAGATGAGGACAGTGGTTCCCAAGAGAGGATACTAGGACCCCTGGAGATCCTTGTCCTGTCCAAAGGGGGTACTTGAGAACGGCAGAGCACAAATGTGCTTCTTAAACAGTAACTGAACAGGGATGGAAGACACTGAGACGGGACAATTGGCTGCACTATAAAAACAATCGCAGTCACGTACAACACACAACACTTGGTTTTATTCATAGTAGTGTGAGAGTCATTGTGGACTATATCTTCATGTAGTACAACTTTATTCTACAACTCAATTCTAAATTAAATATAATTTTCCCAGACAAAGTGTAAGGCTGCTACAAACAATAATATATTTCAATAAAAAATAAAAAGACTACCTTTCTGTCACTTTATATGCTAGCAGGCTTTTGTGATGCTTCCATGCATATAATGGACCTTCAAAATCTCTGCCCACTCTAGTCAAATTTATTTCAATACAATGTCACCCATCACAAATAGCCAAAAGGGTGGTATTCACCTTCAAGGGCAATCAAATGGCTAAGAACATGTTTTTATATGATATGCAATACCAGTGTTGTCATTCTAGGAAACAATATTTGGCTAAATGAGGCCATCACAAAATACCCCAAAATAATTTGGCACCAAATGAATGCCATGTCTTTCTCGCATTTCCGAGAACAGCAAGCTGTCCGCGTTCCCCGTCGCACATGCACTGTAGAGATTGTCCCGAGAATGTCCCTCACTTTGTCCATGTACATCTCCGCCCAATCCATAACAGACTCTATCGCCAACTTCCGTCTACTGTGGGAGGGAATTCTTTCTGCTTTGGATGTTATAGTGACTGTGATTGGTCGTTGTAAACAGGACAATATTTTTTGACATGACCACGAGGGGGAAACGTCTACGTGACGCAAGTTGCAGTTGATATAAATTGAGTAACTCGCGCCTCTTTATCAATGAATTGGTAAAGATAGATGTTTTCTCTTAGTACCGAAGAGCATTTGAATTTTCGTTTTAATTGTTCTTCACTGGATTTTGCTCAGTGTCATTCTGCTTTGACTTGGAGGAAGTCACAAAAAATGAAATACGTTATAGGAATTGGCGGGTAAGTTGTAATTTTATTCAAACCTACAGTAATTATTATTCTCTAGCTAGCTGTAAGGTCATTATATACTTAATGTTAATACACGTCTGTTTACTGTAGAACATGTCTAACTAATTAGCCTTCCATTACTTCATAAAAAATAATGCCAATGTCAACAATAACACATGTCATGCGTTTCTTAGCTAGGTAGCTACTCGTTAGTTTGCTATTGAAGTTGAATTTCTTGTCAGGTTTAAACTCCGCTTTCGAGGTTAATTTTACTAAAGTCATTCATTAAATCGTAATAAACTACGTTATTGAGAAAGTTAACACTGCTTTTGCTTTCCATGTTTGTTGTTATGGTTCATAGCAACCAGGGCGGGAGATTTAAAATTCCAGCGCGGACTTAGAAGTGGCGGAGGTCTCTGCTTTTTAATTGTGATTGAATTAAGCAGTACATCTTGTTTTACACATGTATGACACGTCTTCATTAAAAACATGGATGTTATTAAATGTTACCATCAACATAATCTTAACATTTTTACTTTGCTGAATGAATGAAGGTCATTATAATGTTTGACATCTTGGGTCTATGTTCAAATACGCAGTTCGCTAAGATAGCCAAACGACATGGGTAGCTAGCTACCCATTTAAAATATGTAATATTTGCGTGATATTCTTAGTACAGTAGATAACCAACATTAGCTGACAATCTAGATAAAATGACAAGAATATGTGCCTGGTAGGCTGGTTAAATCACCTTGTCCCGCCACAAATGTACTGTAGTATTAGCTAGCCACAGTAGCTATATGGAGGCGAACCTACACAAGGGCATGTAATGTTGACTGTAATATATTTAACATACTAACAATACTTGGCGTGTATGTTATACATACAGTACCAGTTAGAAATGTGGACTCACCAATTCATGTGAATATGTGTGTCTAAACTTTTTGACTGGTACCTTTGACTAGGCTATGTATATGTTCATCTTGAATAATGTATCATGTTTGCTCTACAGTGTGACCAATGGTGGGAAAACCACTTTGACAAACAGGCTGATGAAGTCACTGCCTAACTGTTGTGTGGTGCATCAAGATGACTTCTTCAAGGTAATTTGTTTTGTCCCGTGTTGTGTTTTTACATGTTAATCACAGTTGCGCTGCATGACCTGGCTAGGAGAATGGATGTTACTGAATCACCCTCCCCCATCCTACTAGCCCATTGTCATTTCCTGTATTTTTTCTGCAAAGTATGCTGTAAATTAAAACCTAGCGCTGACCTGGAGGCTCTGTGAGGATTATGTATAGCCACCCACATTGTCATGTGTAGTTTTCTCCTTTTTTATTGTATTCATGGCTCAGTCTATGTATGCAAAGATTCCCTTTTTCATGTCACAACTCTGTGTTCTTCTGCATGTTCTTATCCCTGCATGCTGCAGCTTTGTGCCTTACTTGCAGTGTTCTGCATGCAGTGGCGTCTGCCCGTTTATAGACCACACTGCGTTTGCAGCAATGTTTTATTGGTGACTGTTATTTCAGAAACCTGATCAGATAGAAGTCGGGGAGGACGGCTTTAGACAGTGGGATGGTAAGCTTGGCTTTCACTGCAGGAGAGACACTGGACAATCAGTGTATTTGGCCCTCAGTTTTACAAAGCATCACATAATGACATTTGATACTACACTCAATAAAATGTATGCTATCCCTCCCAAAATTACAATTTTAAAGGCTGAATACATTTTACCGTCCCAATATGTATCCTTGACTAACTTTTGCTTTCCCCCTCTGCCTCTGGTCTTTACAGTGATCACAGCGCTGGACATGGAATCTATGGTGAATACGATACGTGGATGGGCTGCAAACCCAGTGAAGTTTGCCCGCTCTCATGGTGTCAATATTTCCCCTGCCCCAGAGGTGGCTGACCCGGATCAACAGATCCACATTCTGATTGTGGAGGGCTTCCTTCTGTACAACTACAAGTGAGCTTATCTGCACTTAACTTTAAATTTAATGGTGGAGGGGAAATCTATGGGTGTGACTTAATGGAAGAGACATGGCGTTTCCAAGGGGTCAAAAGCTTTTGTTGTCACTGGAACATGATTAAGACTGTCTCAAGATAAGATTCTGAGAATTGTATGACAAGAAATTTGTGAATATGTCATTTTGAGGGTCACGTGGGCTGTGTTAGCCGCTAGCTAGAGCATGCTTTGCTCGCTAGTGCCTGTAGAGCCCTAAGCTAGTGCTGCTCTGCATGAGATAAGGGAGGGTGTTAACTGAATGAGGCACCCATAGCTTTTGGACGCTATGTTCTCCAGAAGAGTGGTATCTGCATAATGAAACTCTGGTTAAATGCAGATAGAAGCTTTCTGCTTAAGTAACTAAACTCAGAATTGTACAGTGGGAGGGGGTTAAGTAGAATTACATGTGATGGTGTTCTGACATCTCTCCATCCCCCCACTCAGGCCCCTGATTGATGTGTACAACAAGTGCTATTACATCTCCATTCCCTATGAAGAGTGCAAAAGCAGAAGAAGGTAAAAGGCAGCAGACTTGTTTAGGTCCTTTGCATTCATATTAACCTATAGTATAGTGGTTTTCATTAAAGTGTGCTTAATGTACAACTTCTCTTTTAGTACAAGACAGTACACCGTCCCAGACCCGCCTGGCTTATTTGACGGCCATGTGTGGCCAATGTACTTGAAGCACAGGAAAGAAATGGAGGAGAGCTGTTTGGACATCGGTATATTTTGTGCTACTTGACAGTGAGCATTATTGAATTTCCGCTTTGCCAATAAGACTTCCCTTTGATTATCTTAATCAATATTTGTATTTTGCTACAGCATATCTGGATGGTTTGAAATCTAAAGAGGATCTCTACAGCCAGGTGTATGAGGACATCCAGAATACGCTATTGAATCGTTTATAGGTGAGGTGACAATGTATTTGTTTTGGCTTATGCCCCCTAACATTATTGAATGTGGTGGTCTAACATAAACTTTCTGTTTTTACCTCACAGCAGGAACTCCTCTCCAAACCTGTATAGACCTGTACATAGCACAGAAGATCTGAAGCATTTTTTATTATTATTTTTACACATTTTATTCCTTATTGTTGTAAATACTACTTGTCTCAATAGGTTTGATACTATTCCATTAAAATCATTACTTTGTGCCTTGTCTTTATTTTAAATATGTCAATTTTGGTGGGTGTGGTCTGAATTGCTGGAAGCTAGTCTACTCTCAAATCCATTTTGAATAGGCTTATTAATTCTACGTATTGTATATTTAATGAGTTACTCCAATCAAGTTACACCTTAGCCATAGTTTGTGGGCATGAAGACAATTTAACAAGTCTATTTTTACACAGAAAATGCCCTTGTGCTGTATTCCAAATGTTATTTTTGTCTTGGCAAGACCATTACTAATAGAGTAGTGTTCGAAGTGGATGCTGGAGTGAGTCCGACTGAACAAGTTTTGAGTTATTTGGTTGTGACCTTTTTTAGTGATTACCACATTTCTGTTGTGCACAGTATATTAGCCCCATAATACAAGGCTTAATGTTTAACTGTCCTTTTCTTTGTCTAGGATGCCATTGCTGTTCTAACTAAATGTGAATAGAAATATTTTGACCATATCGGTTTTGCAGGGAACCATCTAACTTGGCAACTGGACATGCCACAGAAAACATCTCTTAAATTAGGCCAACACAGGTGTATTGTTCCCTGAAATGTAAAGGGGTCCTTAGCATACACATTCAATCAGCCACTCTTCTCTATAACAACTTACAGTAGCAAGAATGTCCTCATAGTGGACTTCTCTGGTAATTAAACTGGGAACCCATTAAGTTCCATGCTCTACCAACTTAGTTGAACAGGAAATCGAGGGAAGTGTTCACAGCGAAATCCAAATGACCTAGTAGTGGATATGAGACTGCAGTTTACTTGGATGGCTTATTTTTATTGAATATGCTTAATCGGAAATGTCTAAATGTACATAGCATTGTTCTTTTCCTGTGCATTCACGCAATAATGCATTGCTTTAGTCAGTGCTGCTTCACAGTAAAGTCTGTATTTAATGTTAATCTGTGCAAAAACTAATTCTGTGGATGTATTCCCTGAGGAACATGACCTCTTTATTGTTTGGATGAAAAGGGTTGTTAAAGAACCTGCTTGACAATACAGGGGTTATTGAAGCTCCAACCACATGCTGTGTGGTTGTAATAATGTTACTGCTTGCATAATGCCTTTTTTATAATGTACATTGTGTCCACAAATTGCAACTTAAGCCACTTTTTGAGCCGAAATACCATTTATGGTTGAACATCTTATCTACAGAACAAAACAAAAATATTTAGGAGACCCATACAGTATATAGTAACCACTCCTGAAGATGCAGACGGCTAACTAATTGATGATGGCCCCTTGGAACACAGGTGCTGTCACCCGCATTGCCAAAGCATCTGTGTAATTGTGGACAGATGCTGTGCCCTTAAATTTAGCAGGGATTTTTGCCATTCAGGGGGAGGAGATATGGAGCATGCATAAAGACAAGGCACTGCCACGTAATCCACAGCACGAGTGGCCTTTTACCCTTACAGCATTTACCCACCTGACTGACATGCAACTGTCCATCCTGCCTCTGGTCATGCAATAGTGCAGAACACAGTGAGGGGGGGAAGCAGGGGAAAGGTGAGCTGTATTTATCTCTCAAACATGGTCTATTATAAAACCATTCTTCACTGTCACAATCTTGTAGGCCTATAGAATAGCTAGATCCAGATTGACACAATAAACCACCACCTTGTCATGGAAATGGAGTGTATTACATTAAAACAAAACTGGGCCTACTTATGGCTTTCTAAAACACTGTCATTATTATTCTGCATGAAAGAAGCCGCTATAAGGCTTAATAATTATTTGAAAATAATTTTCCCTGTGACCAGTTGCTTTGAACGCGTCATGGGAACTCAGAAAAAAAAGTCAAATGATGACGCCTGGGATCTTGAGGTCAGAAAGTCAACGCTCGGATTTTTCCGGCGAGTCGGATTAAGAATTCCGATGTAGATTATAATTAAAACAAGTCATTGGTCGTTTCTAATTACGTAACCGAAATGAGGTATGTCAACCGCAAAAATGTAAACTAAAACCGCGTAGGATTTCATAAAAAAATCTTTTGTGACCTTGAAATGACCAGGTTTGACCAGAAGACATAATAATGTGTAATATGTATCTGGTCTGCCAAATATGTGTTTAAAGTGTTTTTGATTAAGAACAAAACAATGTATTTATATCGATATATTTCGTATTTGGCAAAAGATAATACTGTCTAGTTTGACAGCTTGGTCAGGTGTTTTAAACATCTTTTCAATGGGCTGGCCAATAATAGCTATTTGCTAGAGCCTATCACATTTACTCTGCAGTCATGGACAAAGAACTTGGCCAACCGCAGATCGTCTGACGGGCATTTTGTAATTTCCTCAGCCAGGTCAGCCACTCTGCTAATATATTTCCATCCTTCGACGTGTGAGACGTGTGTTCCTAATCAATGTGTTAGAGTGAAAAGTCCCAGAGAAACAGATGAATAGCTCTATCCCTATGGTTGCTGTAGGCTATGGTAATGCAACTCAATTTCTGAAAAGTGGTGTGTGGTAACCCTAGTCCCACTGTATGGTTTTCGAATGTGGCATTTACCGTTACAATAAACATCGTAAATGGATCTTAAAGAGCTATGTGGAGGCAGTCTTCGCCACGTGTCTGTGTGCTTATTTTTATTATGCAAATACTAGATCCTATTATGGAAACAATTTACATTCAGGTATTATGGAGGTTTCTATATTTGATACAACGAACTGCTTGTGATGACTATGAGTTAGTTGTGACAGAAGTTTCCATTTGATTTCCAATAGGGCCATGCGTGATCACGCATGCGAGACTAATCTAGTTAAAATTATTAATCAGATACATTCGTGAAAATTAGATGAAGCCTAAATATTTCATTACGAAATTCGTTCAAAACCTGGCTAGGTATTTTGCATTTCTGCGTAAATATTTCAGCATGCTCAGAGAAATGGCTAGCATCCATCTGGAACATTTACTTATAGGCTGAACAAATAGTTGTATAGTCCGACATATATGGTCACGAAACAGTTAAGTTAAAAAAAATTTGTGAAACAAGCCTGCTCCGGATTGTGCATGCGTAGACTAACAAATTCTATGAAAGTAAGATCTTACATTTCAACGTTACAAGTAACTCGTCAGACTTTCATCGTGGAGATGTTGTGCACAACTGCATGACTGAATTAAGACTGGACACCACATCGCCGGGAGAGCATCACATAGATAACATATTCATACAGATAGCCCGATTTACGCAGGTATTATAGCTCTGTTTTTTGTATTTTGATTCATTTTCAACATGGAGAGATTCTCTATTTTACTTTTCTGCGTATGTATTTTGGTTCATTTAAGCACTGGACAGCACACTTTACGCGCGCGCACGAGTCCATGGAGACAAAGAATCCAGTGGGAGAACAACGGTCGGGTGTATAGTTTACTCAGTACAGGGTCTGAATATCACCTTCCAGCACAGGAGAGGAGACATCCTGCTCGCCTCTACCTGGCCACCAAGAGGAATTTCAACAGACAACACCCACCGGCTGAGGAAAATAGATCCACAAGAACTAACGCATTAGACCTGGAGGATGCTCCGAGAGCATTAGATCAAAACCAAGCATACTCTGAACCCAATACGCGTATTGAGTCAAATGCCTATTTTCTGGGCTCCGATATTGGTCAATACCTCCTTGCCACAGACCGCCTTGGAACAAGCGCAGCCCGGAGGCAACCGCCCCTCACATCCCCAAGGGAAACGGTGCGTTTGGCGCATTCCGGTTCCCAAGTAGGCACCCGCAGCACTTCTAACAGCACCTTTCCTGAGGCTGTCCTGGAGTTCTCAGGTAGTGGGATGCCTAAAGGAGGACAAAGCCCTAATCACTCATCCGGCAGTTTGCCGCTTCTCCGACTGGTCACTCCGTCCCCAATCTGGAGCGAGCACATTACGCATGATCGGGGCACGACCCGGGCGCAACACGAGAGCCCAGAACTGTCTACCCAGCCAACCACATCTGGGTATGTGAATACAACTGACGATGCAGGTAGCAAACAACGTTCCCAGCGTACTGCCCCAGCAGGAGATTCCACGTTCATAACCAGACGCGTTCCAGTTCCAAATGCGCTCATTGACAATGCGCGTGGCACAGATTCACAGCCCCAGCAACGGACGATAGTTGGAAGTAATACAATAATAAATGATGATACCACGGACCCAAACAAAAACCAAAATTCAGTTTTCTACAACGTGTACCAATCGGGCAGTGGAAGCAGAGCACCCGTGCCTCATCCTCCGGGAACTGGTTATGGTACCAGATTATTTCATAACGGTAAGATAGACTGCGTTGACACAGTACCTTACTAATACCTTATTATTATACCAATGTCTTACCAATTATTATAATAACCATTTAATTATGCGGACATTATTCATCTAGTCCAATGTACTGTAAAATACAAAAGTAGTACTCTTCAGACCTTTTAAAAATATAAATCTGGTAGAACAACACTGATAGTACTTTATAAATAAAACTAACACTAATAGATGGTGACTCCTATTTCCCAGGTCTCCCAGACCTTGTTCCTGACCCATACTACATCCAAGCTGCTTCTTATATTCAACGGGTGCAGATGTATGCCCTGAGATGTGCTGGAGAGGAAAACTGCCTGTCACAGTATGGAGTTCATGATTTATTATTGGCAGTGCATTTCCATGTGTGAGATAACTGGCACTAAAATATGAATATTGACATCATCAATGTGTTAGGTTCTTACATGCAAAAAGTATATTTGGCATCTACTCATTTTAGTTTGATTAGTGGTAGACTGGCTCAGACAGGCAGTGTCAACCAGACTTTCTTGGCACTGGCCCATTTGGGAGACACAGTAGAGTGACAGAGCACCATACAACCTGGCAGCCAACCTTCATTTTCTTGCTCCGTCTCTTTGCTCTGCCAAGTAAAATAAACTCCAAATGAAAGGCTGTGGATTCCTGAGGGGAACGTTAAACTGTCCGTGGAACACCTTGGGCCTCCTCCGCAGTGTCTTCTAATGTATAATACACAAATGTCCGTTAACTTGTTTTTAACTTGTTAAGAAATCTCTGGCTACATCAATTTCTCAGGAACCACTATTGAAGTCCATTATTTGGATAACTCTTCCCCAAGGTCAGCGTATAGACCGGGTGTCAGGGATATCGACTACAGGACTCTGCTGAGGTTTCCTCAGAGGGTGAAGAATCAAGGTACAGCTGACTTCCTCCCAGTCAAACCCAGACACCAGTGGGAATGGCACAGTTGCCACCGGCACTACCACAGCATGGAGGCCTTCAGTAACTACGATGTGCTGGATGTGATCACGGGCCGGAAGGTGGCAGAGGGACACAAAGCCAGCTTTTGTCTGGAGGACACCAGCTGTGACCCTGGAGTCCGCCGCCGCTTCGCCTGCACAGCACACACACAGGTTTGGATGTTTCAATCAACCAATTAATCAGTCAGTAAGCTTGTAATATTCTTTTTAGCACATTAACTTTTCCTATGTGTGCGGTACAGGGATTGGGTCCCGGTTGCTATGACACCTACAATGCCAACATCGACTGCCAGTGGATTGATATCACGGATGTTCTACCAGGAAACTATATTCTCAAGGTGACTGCAACCGCTTCAGTGAACAGATAGACACACACATGTACTGCTCTGGCGTGTCTCAGTTGTCCAAAGCTATGGTGAAACCAGCAACATGTAACTCTTGCCTCACAATGTGTTCCAGGTAACAGTGAATCCATCCAAGCAAGTGCAGGAGTCAGATTTCTCCAACAACATAGTTAGGTGTGATATCCGGTACACAGGAACATACATTCACACTAGGAACTGTAGGATTACTGGGTAAGTCAGAGAGACTTTGGCTGGGATTCATTCAAACCTTCCTCAGCAACATTTACTTATTGGCTTTATTGACGTATTTGTCCTGTCAGCATCAACTACATATTCAGAAAAGTGGAAGCAGGCTTCTGAGTGTGTCCTTAGTACTTGTGGTGGGGTCTTTTCGTTAATTGGACAATTCTAAAAAAAAAAAAACACTGTGTAAATACTAAGATGCAAATTTGACTGAATTGAGACACGTCTGTATTTAATTGATGTATACACTGAAATTCTGGCACTGTTAAAAATGTATTTATCATTTGTTTTTCTCTTTGCTTCTGCAGAAGTTAACCCTAATTTTTTCTGATGGAGGAGACATGTTCTGCAAACACCGATGACCATTAATAATAAATAATAATGAATATAGAAAAGTAACATATATAGATTGTATCAATATTTTTTGTTTTTGTCAATATTGACACCTGCTTTTCCTTAAACACTTCATGGCTTTTTGGAACCATCCAATGCAGACATTCTTAAATGTGAGCAAAGATGTAGTTAGCTGCAGTAACTATTAAATTAGCTATCCTCGCTTTAATAAAGGAATATGTTTTCCTGCATGAGAGCAGTGGTGTGTGTATTCAGTGCGTAACAGTTACAATTACCTCATGCTAAGCTAAAATGTATATATTATGGTGCTGTGCAATCCCAGACAAAACAAACAAGACTGTGAAAAGCCATTTCAAATCCAGCAGAGTTTTTCCTGTGTCTCAAATTGGTGCATATTCCGAGAAGGGAAACTGTTCTTTAGTATTCCTTAGGTCAATACTCATAGTTAAACAGTCACTGACACTAAAGTTTTACACTTTTCAAAATTAGACCCATTTGTACTGTATTTAATAGATTATATGTACCATGTATTGATAACAGATTGCATGATTTATTTGCCCTATTGCATAGGTACACTCTGCTAAACCAATAATAAGACGTTAAATGACACGGTCTAACAGGTTTTTAATTTTGTTTGTCTTGTTTAGCTTGTAATGAATAATATACTTTGTTTTCTCAAAGTTGAGCAGTCTTAGTCTTTGTTTTTGACAATAAAGTTTTCCTGAAAAGATGCACTGTCTTGAGATGTAATTACATCTTTCAGGTCCATTTTGGCTCTGTCTCTTTAAATAAAAGTTGAGCTCAAAACTACAGGAATCCATTTCTTTTACTACACAGCATGCCTCACAGTACTCACAGTAAGGTATGAAATGATCAAATTAGCGTGTGTGTCTTGAAAATCGAATGAAAAATGAAAGGATGATTGCATATGTTTTGTCAGGTCCTCCCCCATCAAGTCATTAAAACCGTCTGAGAGGACTGTTTACATTCAGAAATGGAAAACATTAGAGTCAAGAATACTCTTAAATGACTGCAATTTGGTAACACGGTAGAGCCTGTTTTTGAATTTATACCGGGGAACTACTGAGCACGAGCTAAATTAACATTTCCCCATGTACATTGCCTCATGTCCTTGTAATTTGAATGAAACATGCAATGGAACCATGAGGGACGGTAATGGCTTTGTAACTACATAACATGTACCATAATAAAAAACTCACATCAGATCATGATAAAAGGAGCATGATAACCTTATCCTGACATGGGTAAACGCTGTGAAGTAAAGCTAGCATTTTCACTGGTCCCTTATTTTAAAAATAAACTCTATTTTGTAACAAACCACTGTTCAAGAAACACAAAAATATAGGCAGTTTTACAACCACTGGGTTCATACGGAAACTTCATATGGAAACTGAACATTTGAACTCCTTCAGCAAACCACCACTATGATGCTTCTGTCACCTTCCATCACAAAATAGGCACTCATGTAAAGCTCACACCATCTTCGGTCAAAACAGAGTTGCTGATGTGAAATGAAGTGTGACAGAACTTGAGAGAAAGAAAGAGCAGTGGTGCCGGCTGAATTTGCTCAGGGATCCCAATGTGCTAAGCCTTAGGAATGGATTGCAGTACAGTGCTTCAGCCTTCCGATTGTGGATTGGCGAGGAGCAGAGAAATTCCACAGCTAAAGTGTCAACCAGGAAACAGGCCAAATAACTGCTTGGATCAGCTACAGGACTGACCAATCCTATACATATTTTACTGTACACATACATTAAAGAACAAACCAGACCTTAGGATGAATTGGACGTTGTGTTAGAATATTAAAAAAGCATGGAAGATTTGAAGCACTTGATGATTTTAAATATCAATAGCTAGTTGTTTCTTTAGAGTTAGACAGCTACGTTTCTGACACTTGTAAAGGAGAAGTGTTTATCCTGGCAGAACAAGGAGACCAATTGAAATACAAGAATGCGCTCTTAATAGCCCTGCGCTGTAGGTCTAGTTTTCCTTCAGTGCCACTGTGCAAATATCAAACAGTCCATACAGGATCAGGGCACTACATAGTCATTTGTAGCATGACAAATTCCTGTTATTCTATTATTTTTGGGTATGGAAGTGGCAATGAGATGGGTCTGCGGTTAGAGGGGAATGGTGGGGGTTGTTCAACCAAACTGAAAAGGATGTATTCTTACATTTTTGGTTTAAATACAGTCCTCGAGTTCCACATTCATAGCTCACAAATGAGTGTCTGCCAAACTGTCTCCTGTCTTTCTTACACCCTCAGTGAAGAGGGTCATAGAGCAAGAGACAGGTGAGTTTGCCTTTTTGTCTGACTCTCAGGCTCTTGCTTTCTCAAATAGCAGGGTAGTGTTGAATTAGAGAAGACAAACATATTTGTTATTGAACTAAAACAGGAATACTCTTGTTTGGAAATGCCATAATTATTAGTTTTTGGAAGCTATAAAAGTGACTGTGGTCTATTAAATGTGTGCACACAGTGTGCTCTATTTTAGGGCTTTCGCCTACCATAGCACTTGCAATTCATCATCACCACATGAAGCACAGACAAATATCACCATAAGGAATGACCGAATTTTCATTTACCCATCTTTCTTGCATATCACCTGAGACAGGGTAGCATTCTATTGAGGAACATATGGTTTTTTATGGTTGAGTTTATACGTTTCAGACAAGATTTAATTAAACAGACACAGGTCAGTGCAGATCCAGAAATACATCAAAGTTAACTGCTATATATAATGCTGTTATTT
>JACXGJ010005669.1:0-38006 GCA_016801105.1 Esox niger | reverse complement strand
CAGTTGCAATGAGTGCTGCCCTCACTGGGCCTTTGTTTGCTTTATTGTGTGCCAGAGGCACGGTGAGGATCTGAGTCATTATATGACTGTTATACAACAATCTTACAGTCTGTCAGGGCAGGACAAACCAGGATAAACCAGCTTAAACCAACCACAATGTGTGTGTGTGTGTGTGTGTGTGTGTGTGTGTGTGTGTGTGTGTGTGTGTGTGTGTGTGTGTGTGTGTGTGTGTGTGTGTGTGTGTGTGTGATTGAATGAGAATGCAACCGCAAACATACGCACATCAGTAGCAGAGACGATGATGGTCATCAACTGACAGATCACCACTGCAACGCTCCCTTTTTCCCCTTTACCTGTTCGCCATGCCCATCCCCGTGGAGACATTACATCACTGCTGTGTCACCTGATCTCAGATTACATTGGCTTCATTAATCTATTTCTTAGACAACCAAGGCTCCAAGGGCATGAGCGGAGAGGAGGAGGGGCTGTCATATGAGATGGGGAAACCAAACATATTATATTATTACCAGAATATCTGCTCAGCTCCTTCCCTCTTTCTCTTGTTTCGTCATTCTTTGCTTTACACTTGAAATTCTAGTTAATCTTTAAGACAAGAGCCTAATGCCAATACATTTTTGTAATGTCTATATTTGAATCCTCCATTCATTTCACCTTTTGACAGGTCAATATTGACACTGCAGCCGCCCCCCATTAGGTCCGGTCTTATGAATGTGACAGACTACTCTACTGCCAGTCATTGGTCAGTGTCATCCTGACCAACAGTAGCTCTCTGTTCAGGTCTCTTCTCAGTGTCTCCTGGATCTACAAGTGATCCTCTCACTGTCCTCATGTAGCCTCCACTGACTGCCCTTTTTCCCTTCATAGGCAAATTTACTACTGTGCATTTTCCAGCCTCTGTTCTAGACCTGTTAATTGGCTTCTGATGGCATGTCTTATATAATGCTAATCAGTGTTTAATCGGTTTCAACTGTTTCAACCGGGAGTTTATCTTAAACAAATGTACTCCTCTTACGTGGGCCAGTAGTGATTCAGCCCAGGGTTCAAAATGACCTATCACTCTTGGGGGGTCCCATAAAATATAATCGTTAAATATTCTGAAGAAATGTTTTGCTCTTATCTTTTCTACTTTTTAATGTTCTGAAATCTTATCTTTGGATTTTGAAGAATAACTTAATATCGCCTACCGGATATTCACTCCTTAAAATTATATCCAGCCCTCCTGACGTGTTACATATGAAAAACGCCAATTTATAAATGTTGCTAGCAAGTGGCTGAAAACAAGTAACATTTTATCTGACTTGAGGATGTCAAGTCATTAAATTTCACTAAATGTTAACACCTGATATTGGGAGTTGCCACTTTGTTAACAATAATGAAATCCAGGAAAAACCTATGTATTGTATTGCTGTGTCTTTTTTCAAATACAATGTTGAAACGCCCTAAGATCTTTTAACCAAAAACAGTTCAAATTACATAATAACCTACTAATATCCCAATGTATCACATTCACCCTGTTAGTTGGTCAGGCAAATATTTTATTTCATTATTTATAAATTCCAGCTTGAGCTAAAATAATAGGATGTATTTGGCCTGGCTGAGTTGAGTTGGGCTCTACTTGATTTGACTGGGCTATGCTGGGCAGAGCTGACCTTTTTTTACTCTAAAATCCAAAATATTGTTACAATAACATATGAATGTCTACAATTTCCTCATTAGCTGTGTTGTCATGTCCATGAAATATATAAAAGATTTTAGCTACAGTAGCTACCAAGCTCTCTGTCTCATATACACATACATTCATGCTCAAATTAAATCAAGTCAGTCAAGTTGCAAACTTGCTGTACGTACTGGTTATTTCTCGCCATCACTGGCTGGGTGAGCAGGTGGGTAAAGCAAGTTACAAACTAGTTTAGCAACAAAACTGTACCTGTTAGGTCAGCTAGTAGCAGCTAATTTGGCTTCAGTATCGCCCAGCTAGCTTGCAAATAACATTGGCAAAATTAATCATCTAAACATAAAGCGGGGTATCTAATAAATGCAATGTTTGATAGAGGATCAGCTAATATTATACTATAGGCAATTATAGAGTGACTGATTAACATCAAGTATTTACAGAATGTTCATTCATTTATTGTTGTCGAATTCAGTCAGGAAGCTGTCAAATTTACAATGTATTTGCGGTTTGCCAACTTCAGCTCCATGTGTGCATGAGCAGCACAACAGCCACCAGTGATGCTGAGTAAGATTGGCTGCGCGATCGGACTCACTTATCCAGGCTACCCCAACCACAGCCTCAGGACAGCAAATAAATACAGTATTGCTGCAAATAATACAGCATCCTTAAAGACCAATCATTTTCATAATCATTATTGATGATTTCAATGAGCGATTAAATACTTTTTTATGGGATCCCCAAAATAAAAATAAAATATTATGGGGGGCCCAAAAGACTAATGAAGGGTCTCGGACCCCCCTCCTCTCAAACCCTGACTCAATAAATCCAAACTGTACTCTGGTCTGTGGTTGACATTTGCCAAGTTGAACAACTGATGCATTTAAATGCTGTTCAGTTTAGTGCTAAACGCTGATGTCTTATTGGATCTGCTGTACTGATCCAGCACTTTAGTCTCCCCAGCCTGCTTGATTTTTACCTCAGTCAATTTTCGTATTGTAGTTAAGCAAAATCATATTGCGTCATCAGCGTACAGATATGGAAAGTCTTTATTCAAGGTTAGGGGAAGGTCATTTCAACAATAAAACAATAAAAGCCACTCAAGTGTGTTTGTGATAAATTGTCTTCCATTAATGAAATCCTTCTGTGGCATCTCTGAAATTGAGAGTTGCCACGGAACAGTGCTTAAAGCACTAGGTTAATCAATAATATCAAATGCCCCATTAAAGTCTACCAGCAGAACTTCCACAATCGTCTTATTCTCCTTTTCTTTCAAGTGGGGTCGGAGGCCTTTATGATAAGCATATTGATAGTCTGTTGTTTACTTTGTGAACTAGTATAGTATTTGGCTTTATAGTGGTTTCCTGATGATTTGGCTGAAAGCTGTTAGGTTGCTTGTTTGAACAAGGGTGCTATGCTGTTTTTGGAATCAGATTAACTTCAGTTTCCCTTTGAGTCTTGGGACAGAGACTTTTCTCTAGGCTCAGATTGAATTTATGGTAAATGGAAGCAGGAATATAGTTTGCTGTTGCTATTCAAAATGTTTATTATTTAGCCAGTTATTCGTGAATATGATTGCTCAACATTTGTTGAAGACATGCTACTGTATGCCTTACATCAGTTAAGTGGTTGGCTATATTATTGGATTCTGTAAGGGATGAGCCATCTGACACAATGACATTGGATAGTTGTCAAACAAATGTACAGATATGTGGAGTTTTCTGTAACTAGGTCTTGATGTGTTTTTCAGGGATCTTAAGCTGGATAATGTACTTCTTGATAAGGACGGACACTGTAAGCTGGCTGATTTCGGCATGTGCAAGGAGGGCATATTTGAAGGCGTGACCACGGCGACCTTCTGTGGTACTCCTGACTACATAGCCCCAGAGGTCAGTTTACGCCCCATTACTCCTGTGTTCTAAGATGGCTTCCTGTACCTCAATAGGAATCAAGAATCATCCGTTTTCCATAATTCTGTCTAAGGTCATTTGAGTTCACATTTTTCAGTGCCAACCCCGGTACATCACCCCACCACTCTGAATACCAGTACTGTGACCACTGGTCCTCTAGTCCAGCCCCTCTGGTGGTTAACATCTAGTTAACACACCTGTGTTGGCTTGGTCACCTGCCACTGTTTCATTCCTGTCAGGAGAGCCCCATATGCCAACATTCTTCAATCCCTACTACAGAATCACCAAGAGAGGAGTCCTCTGTATATGAGGACGTATTTGAATGTGTGTAATGGAGTTTGCATTGGTTTGTACTGGAAGCATTTAGTCAGACTATGACTAACAAGTCTGGATTCATGAATGGCTTCATTGTCCTAACCAACGTTCTGTAATAGTCCAGTGGAGAAACCTGAGGAGATTGATGACAGTTCTGTACACACTCTCTGCTTTAGTGTAAAATATAATTTCATGCATTGTGGGTTCCCAGATACTTCAGGAGTTATTGTATGGGCCATCGGTGGACTGGTGGGCACTCGGGGTCCTGCTTTACGAGATGCTTTCTGGACACGCCCCCTTCGAGGCAGAGAACGAGGACGACCTGTTTGAGGCCATCCTGAATGAAGAGATCACCTATTCCTCCTGGCTGAGTACCGATGCAGTCAATATCCTGAAAGCTGTAAGTCCATCTTCAATGCAAAAACGAATCATATCTGTTACAGTCAATATTGTTCATGTTACAGGGATCTTTATTGTTTAGAAATAGTTACTGTGAAACAGTACACTGAACCAGAAGACAAAGAAATTAATCCCTACACATTTTGAGCTTTGTAAAGGGAAAAAAGTGCAGTTAACCTACCAGTCAGTTTTCTGTGTAATCAACATCACCATGGAAAGAGAAGTAACATTTCTTCCATTCGAACAGAAACTGTAACCAAAGGGTGAATAGGTGCTACCAATGCAGAAATGACTATACAGAAGGGGAGAATGGATATAAGTCCTCGGGTTAAAAAGATTCCACAGGCGTGGGCCTGTATTTTACCCCTCAGGTTGGAGCGACGCCACAGGTTTAGGATGTATTATAGACAGTCCAGCACTGTGCAGCAGGAAGGATAATAGAGCAGCTGGATGCTACAGTAGCGTATAACTGAGTCCTCATAACCTCCATCTCAGCCAGCTGTTGTGTTGAGCCTGTCCTCTTACATAACTATATTAAGGCACAGTCTACTGCCACGCCATGGCTCAGGCTATAAATATTGCCCCCACCCTCTCCTGTTCCACCTTTCTCCCCCCTTTCCTCCATCAGCTTCCTCAGTGTTGTTATCTCAACATGCTTCAGGAAGCAGCAGACTGAGATCTTTCTCTTAGCATCACCTTATGTGTATGCCAGCTTGCGTTGTCACATCCAGAGGCCCTCAGCAGTGGAGTGTATTTAACACACTGCTCTAAACCAAACACTACTCCATACCAAATGCTGCTTGTTCACCAGGCTTATACTTTTGGCTAGCAATTCCCTGCGTGTTCAAGCATCGGGTTTGTTGTTCAAACAGAGAACACGTTGTTTGATGAACTGAGATGCTTAGGTGAACACTTCCCTACCTCAAATTTGACTGTCAAATCAGAGTGTGGAAAACATGCCTTAGCATCTTGTTGCTTGTCTATCTATCTGAAAGCAGAGTTGTTCCATGCTGGTTTATTGCAGAGTTCAGCTCTTAGGCCTGGCAGAGGTGATGACACAGTGGTGGAGCCACTGGAAAATATTATGGGCTCAAATAAGATTTGCCCAATTTCAACTTTGTGGTCTGAAGAAGAGGAGGGAATTATATGCTGCATTTGTTTCAGGCTCATCATGAACTGACTGACCTTCTTCTGCTCCACTTCTTTTTTTCTCCCCAGTCCTCTCTTGGCCTCTGCTTGTCTCCTTTCTCTACACCACTGTCATTAATGAGAGTGTTGCTTAGATTTGATCTCCCTGTAATTCTGGTTATTCCCTGTTCATTAACTGTGTTTGGGTCTGGTGTGGCATGCCCTATTCATCTTGGGGTAAATTGTGGGATAATCTAGTCTTATTATTCCTAGAAAAGAGAGGGCTGCTCATTAGCTTTGGATGAGTCGGAATGTTACTGCTAGCTCCAGGATGTGTTCAGACTCTTCAGTTTGAATTAGCTACTATGGAATGGCTCCTCAGGGAGAGGTTAATTGTGCTTTGTTGTGTTTGCTTACTCTTCCCCTCAGGTGCACAATCTGTCATTATCAAATGATGCTCAGAGAAATCGAAGTCTCACATCTTAAAACCCAGGACATGACTGACTTTTTGTGTTGACTCAAAGTTTAGAATAGTAAAATGTATAGAGAAGGAAATGTTTGTCTTGTCAGACAGTAAGCTGAACCTGATATTCAGTGTTACTGGATCTCTGGGCATGTATCTACCAGTTTCAGGGTGATGGTTGTGATGGCATTCAAAGTCCAACCAGAGCTCATGTGTATAAGCCACACATAAATAGTGTACTCCACCCTTTCATTAACACACATTAATATTATTTTACTTTACTTATGCAGTCCAACTCCTGTTCTCTCCACAGTTCCTAACTAAGAACCCAGCTCGCCGTCTGGGCTGCGTGGCGGCAGAGGGTGGGGAGAATGCTGTGACCGGCCATGCCTTCTTTACTGGAATCGACTGGGACAAGCTGAACTCCAGGGAGCTGGAACCGCCCTTCAAACCCCGGATTGTAAGACACATGCACACATTCGCACACATTTGACATTTTACCTCTTGTGTGGACTTTATTCCCCATAATACAGCTCTGGGGAAAAAATCTTTCCTTTCCAAAAAAGTTGGAAAATAATGTTTTCAGTGAAGAACAGAAGGGTTAAAATTAAGAGACCACTGCATATTAAACTTTTCTTTTCAGCTTTTTTGGAAAGGAAAGCAAATGGTGCAGTGGTCTCTTAATTTTTTTCTAGTGCTGTATATTATATTTTTTTGTAAACCTTAGCCAAATTATAACGTTTACTCTAAACCCAAGCCAAAACAGTAATTGTCCTTGTTTTACTGTCCTTGCAGGGATTTTATGATTCCCACCAGGGCAATAGAACATGTACACTCAACTGATACACCCATACACACTCACAGACACACACAAACAATCATCTGATACACACACTCCCACACATGCACACAACACTGATACTGGTAGAAGCTGAACTCAGTCATTCACATGGTACACATAATTAATGTCATTACAAACTGTTTACCGTAGACAATGTGGTACAGTTATCTACCTTGGTTTTATCGTTAAATGACAATACACACCCAGTTATATTGACCAGTATGTTATTGAAGTACACTGCATAAAATGTTCCTTCAAAAGTAGGTAAAAATTTAAGAGAAAGAAATGCTTGTGGTATGACATTTTTATTTTTTAACAAGACTAATTCTGAAAACAAGCTACATAGTCTAATTCAGACACAACATGGTTCTTTGTTTTTAGTGTAAAAAGAAGAATATCAGAATTATTTAGATGAGACTTTGACTGAAATTGAACTTATTGGCAGAATTAAACATATTGGCAGAATTTTTGCTTGATTCAAGCATTTAAAAAAATAATTTGACAGTTTTTTGTTGGCATTATTTTTAAAAAATGTTTAGCTGTTTAGTGGCAGGGTTATGAGGTACACATAAAAGAAGGCTGCAACTGTTGAATGGTACAAGCCAGAATTTCTGGAAAACCCCAGAATATTTTGAAAGTTCCCAGAAATTTTCAAGTACTTGTACCTGCTATCCTAGTCTGTCTAAACAGCACTCAATTTTCAGAAAACTCCGGAGGATGTGAACAACTTTGACCCAGACTTCACGCAGGAGGAGCCCACCCTCACACCCATTGAGGACCTCCTTCCTTCTGTCAACCAGGACGAGTTCAACAACTTCTCCTTCACTTCTCCTGAGCTCCTGGATGACTAGGAGGCACCTCTGTGGTACCATATCACCCCAGATTTCTCCTGGTGCTTTCTGTCAAACCTCATTTCTGCCATGGTCCCTCTGACTGTTGACTTGTGATCTTCATCTCTCCTTATGCCACTGGTCTTCTGAAACTTTGGCCTGTCCACTGGGCAGGCAGTTTGAGTGGGAGAGGCTGACTTCAACATGTTATAAAGACTCATCAGGATTTACTGTGCTACTGACAAAGAGGCAGACATCTGTCAATTGTGGCTGTATTAAATATGAACTCATTATGTAGCACTGTGAAACACATCCAGCTTCTGACATTCACAATTCAGTGGTTGAGTTATTTAGAACCATTAAACATGTGTGAATATTATTACAGTCCATTGCATGTAGCAATGTCTGGCTTAGGCTAGTTGACAGACACAATTAACTGGTTCACACTGCCTGTATCTAGAATGTTGAAGAGCAGATTAGACTCCACCCTCATTACTGGTATATGACTGTCTGGTCTTCTGTGGAGACAGCAGAGAGCGAAGTTACTAAATTGTGTAAGATTTAAATCAGATGTGTTTTTTTATTTTCCTTCCTGTCTGCTTAGGAATTTTGTGACACTTTGTATTAATGCTCTTTCAGACATGGAGTTACTGCAATGCAAACGATGTTAATGGCAATGTGTCCCTTTTATATGAAAATAAGAATTTGCTTACAGGTACTTCAAGATTAATACAAGCACTTTTTGATCAGCTATGTTTCATGAAAGCAAAGGCTCCTAAAGAAAATGTGTTGATTTTACACATTTCCTTAAGAAAATAAAGTTTTGTCCTGAGTTCAAATTGTGAGATGATGCAATAACTGAACTGGCAGAAGTAGTGATTCAGAGTTCTTGTGAAATCAACAAAGTTTTTTTCTTGCATCAACAGGTCATGTTCAGGTGAAATTTGGACAAATTGAATATCTGTAGTAGATGCCACACAGAAAATGCTGACATGTGCTTTATTAACTGCCAATACCTAAGATCTCACATGTTATCAAGTAATTTGTGGACCCTGTATTTAAAATCCCTGAACAGTTAATACCATCTGTTAATTCCCTCAGACAAACATGGAGTCAGTCTTCAAAGATACATTATTTTTAGGGAAAAGTCAGGCAGGTGGACTTAATGACTTGCATTACAGTGTCAACACTTTTCTAGTCTGTAATCCCATTAAAGTGATGGAAAAGGGATCTCTGTTGTCCCTAGACTGGTGTATATGATGGAACACCAGCCTGGAGCTATTCCTGAACATTACCCATCCAACTATATCAGATTAAACTTTCTATTTTGCATTATGAACCTGCTATTAGAGGTCATTTTACATTGTAGTTATTTTACTCATTTTTCCAGATCAACTTACAGTTAGATTGAGAAAAAGCTAAATGTAAGACCTTATCAAAACAGGGAACCATCATATGTTTCAGCTGTCATGTATAACTGACATTGTTATTGTCGTCACAGATGAGAAATATGAGGAACCGGAAACCACTGAGCGTTACATCTGTTGCGTCTGCTAGCTACAGGAAGGTGAGGTTACAGTTAGTTGAAAAGAGACTTGGATGTTGGCCAAGCATTTTGATTATAGGTGGCTGGACAAGGAGATGGAAGGTTTTGAAAACAACAAAAATCCTTCTGGCTTCACGGAAATCCCAGCAATCAGTAGAAACAATGAGATGCTTTGAGAAACCTGCTTAAAACAGAATGCTCTTGAAAATGGTGCACACTTGTAACTTCAGAGAGAATGAGAACTTCCTGCCTTTCAGCAGAAAGATGTCTTTTGACTACTTAACAGAATCAACAATCTATGCTGAATATGTTTTCCTGGAAAAATCATTTCGCTATAAAATAAATGGTCTAAAAACAATACTATAATGACAAAATACTAGAAGAATTTACAATATATCCACTGTACCATATTGGCCCTCTAAACAAAGCAGCAATAATGTAAAGGTTATACCTAGTGGGCCAGAAAGGTACACTGGGCATTTTGTAGTGATTTCTCACTAGCCTGTGCTATATCACCTATTTTCAGTTGGCATAGAATGAGTTCCAAACTCTCTTAATGTAAAGACACGGAAACAGTTGGATAAATTAGACATTCCATCCCTTCTAAATATCAAAGTAAAATCTTGCCATCACTAAGCTCACATAATTCCACAAATCTCTTTTCTTCCGTTACTTATTGGAGCATCAGTATAGCTCAAGGATTATGTTCAAGTGCATTGATCTTGAGGCAACAGCAGAGACTTCTAAACAGACATTGACAGTGATTAAAACCGCTGGGATGTATTTATTCCACCAAATATGTTTTTCTTTTAAAATATGTAGTCAAACATTTTATATTAGACAAATGTGGGTTCATTCTTCTTTTGGTCAAACCGAAGGCAAGGGGGCGGGACCTACCAACATTTGTCTAAAACAAACTGAAGGTTTTCCAACTAACCATTTAGGTCCAGAACACAGCCTAGTCTGCTACTAGAGATCCAGTCCACTGGTGTTGTTTTTTATAGTCCTACAGTAGGTGTAATGTGTGACTGAGAAACCCACCCTCACACCTCTGATTTTGACATGGAATTACATTCGGTCTTTGCCTGCAGGTATTCTTGTATTTCTTTACCTTCTTACACCCATCAGTTTGGTGTCTTCATGGGGCCTGGTCTGAATATCTAGGTATTCAGACCACTACATCTTATTGCTCTGGGCAGTGTCTCTGCATTGGATGACTGCATATCATTTAAAAGGTTCTGTCCTGTCGGATTGTTGACCTCAAGAGGACTATTAAAACTGTCTAAATTATTGAATCTAATCAACCCAGTAATTTACTAGGTGAAAACCATGATTAATTAATTTTTGGGGACATTTTATTCCGTAGAAAACTTGTCTCACATTTTATTGTTGTTGTGTCGTAGTTGAATCTACTATGTTTTCTTGATAGCGAAAAAAATGATAAAACCTATAATAAAACATGAGGTTAAACATCCAACGCATTCTCTGCTCAGAAAACACATATGCAGGTTTCCAGACAGCAAAAGTGATACTTCAAATGATCATAACGTCTTAAAACTGCCAACGAATCCATAGATTGTGCGCGCCGCCGGTGGAGTAGCATGTGATCGTGCGCGGTCCCAGACTAGTTCGCTCCGCCCAGTAAAGGGATAAGCAGCTGATCAAGTAACTGTTAGCAAAGCTAACTAGCTACTACAACATTGTTTTACGCAAACCACCAGCGTGGCACCTCACACCGTTTCGAAGGAATAGAAAAACATTATTCTGCACTCATGTTTTAACTTTCGACGATGGAGGTTTGACCTCTCCGAATTATATTGATAAACAATTCATTTTAAAACACAAATCAAGGAGTTTTTTTTAATTTATACAAGCTACGTGGATTTTTTTGCTATTTTTGTACGGGCCCGTCACACGGTTTTGATAGCTAGCGTTAGCTACAGGAGGCTGATTGTTCGAGTCGTCTTGGCTCAGGCTTTTGCAGAAGAAGCCGGTCGTCCTGAAATGGACACAGGAGTTGTCCCAGAAAAGAAAAGGTATGATAGCTTCAATATTACTAGCTATCTAGGTACATAACTATACTATGTGTTATTAGTTCATTTTTCTTATTTACCATGCATAATATAATGTGCCTATCGTATCTAGCTATATAACCTAGGTAGTTTAGTAAGTAATAGAATTTGTTAGTTCGATTTGAAGCGTTTGCGTAGTTACAGCCTAATAGCTAAAGCTACGTAGCTACCTAAGACAATGTTAGCTAGCTACTGTAACCCGGCAGGAATACTGCGTGAGATCTTTTTTAAACTAAATTGGACAATGTTAGTTTGTTAAACGTAACCCAATCTTGCGAGTTAAATGTTTGTAAATGGTTAGTTATAATTTGTCAGCTTTGCTGGCTACCATAAGCTCACGTTAGCTAGCTACCTTCATACTGTCAGTTTCTAATGTCAAGAGGTCGGGTTCACACTTAAGTAAAATAAATCTGTATTGCTGAGATACATTATTATACTACCATGATTAGCATTTCATTAACTTGAAATTAGTTAGTACCACTTACAGTTTTTATCGTGGCGAAAATGCTCTCCGTGAACGCGGAAACACCGTGACGTGAGACTGCAGTTGAGGACAAGTGATACCCTTCAAATACAGTTCGAATAGGCCTCTGATTATGAGAAGTGTAACAACAATTACGCAAAGGCACTATAATTGTAGTTAATTTTACATTTGATTTGTGTGTTTAGCACCCGTAGTAGATTTCGTTCGCATTATATTTGTACACAACTGTTGGTCTAAGCGTTAAAGGGATAGTCCGACCTAAAATTCATTTTTTGGTGAATTTCCGCTTAATCTGAATTGCTTTTGAAGGCTGGTAGTCACTTCACAAGTGGTTATTCATCTCTGTCCCAGACTTGGATTTTCATTATTAGCGTCATACAAATTCATGAATTGAAGCTGTGCTCCCCGAGCCTAAAAAGCAGGACTTAATTCGTAATACATTTATGTATTTGGTGGAATTTCGGAACATTAGGGGTCTTGACATGCACATTATACAAGACATAAAGCTTTATGTTGGTTTAGGTTAAAGCCGGAATACATAACGTTGGAAAGAGTTGTTGTCGTAGGTCATGGTAGCCATTATTTAATACAATTTTACATTAAAAAAATCTGTTGCCAAGAAAACAGCGAGACTCTGCACACTTACAGTAAGAGATAAATAAGTGTTCGGTCATATGACTTAGCATGGCACCAGATTCAAAAGTTGCACACTCCGGCATCAACTCCATCATACAACCCCGAAATGTTGAAGGTGAAGCAAACAAGTGATGGTTAAATTGGGGCCAGCAAGACCCCGGAAAAGTGTAGTTATTTGAAATAGCCTTTCTTACGTAGCGAAATGTGTTTCAAGGTTTAATATGCAGTGGGACCACATATTTTTATCCATACATTTGAATGTGCATTGTTGTTTCACATGCTTGAGTGTTTTTCTTTGGTCGATCACAGTTGATGTGTTTGAAACGTGTTTTTCTATTAAATAATGATGTTACGGAATTAGGATACATTATGGTGCATTTTAAAACAATTCTAAACTAGATTTGAACATGCTGAAATGTAGAAGCAAACAAGTTTCAGTAAATCTGCGCCTATACCTTTTGCAGAGCTGTCCAATGCATTGAAATCCTGTGGAAACAGACATATTTTGCGTGGTAGGCTATTTTTTTAGCAGTTTCTAACATTTGCAACAAAACCATTTATTCAGTTTGGAAACATGATTTTGGAAACAAAATATAGTGCCAAAAAGATCATTGTCTATAAAAATAATTGCCATCAGGCTCATGTTTCAATCTGGCAATTATGTAATAATTGAAGCAGCCCTAGGTTTAGCCTTTGTGCTCTGTGTGTGAAGATTGTGAAGTTAATTCTGCAGGCTAATTTAAATAAAAAAAAAAAACATTTTGTAAGATCATAGTTTGTTTTATAGATTAAAAAAAAAAATGTAGGCAAGTAGGCTATTTAAAACATATATATCCCATTGCTGTTCTCTATGGCGGGGATTCTCTAATTTTAACAGCCATATTGGCCATCGAAAAAGAAGGTCTAGTGTAAACTCTAGTGTGCTTATTATCTTTTAAGGATAATAAACTTCGCCCCTTCCAATATTTTTCATAGAGTACTTTTTTGTTTTTAATTTCATAAGCCGTCTTAGTTAATGTCTTGCTTGGAGAGCACCTCCTTGATGAGGCTACTTTGTGGTAAATTTAAGGGTTAATATTAGTGTATTCAAGAGCTGATTTAGTTAGCTGATAGTTAACATTTGCCGAAACATAGAAAGGTCGAATAGTATGATTTGTCATTGCTGACAAATCGCTATAGCACTGATCTTAAAGATTCCATTGAGCCCATGTCTTGTTGACCACTTTGTCCTTTTTGTTCATGTTAAAAGGTTTGACCAATGTATACTCATGAATCTGAGCTTCTGTTTTGAGATGCTCATGAGTGCTTACATTTTATTGAATGCTAAGGACAGGCAAGAAAGAAGTCTATTGTAAGTTGGTGTAGCCAGTTGTCACTACGAGTTCAATATGTCAATTTCATTACCGGTTTGTTTGTCTTAATCTATTGGAGGATATTGTGGTGTCTTTCTGCCCTCAGGTTATTTCTCCAAACAGAAAGCAAAACCGACAGAAAGTGTCAAGGTTATTTAATGTCGTAGTACTCTCAAGTGTTAGCCAGTCTCCACAGATGGCTGTGATCTTATTTATGGCTTAATTTGTAAGTGCCTGACGTCAGTAGAAGTTCCTGGCATTAAGAGTATGTGTGGCAGTTCACTGGGTGCCGTGAAATACATTTTATTGGCACTTTCTGTGTATCTAGGCCAAATTAAGGAAGAAGTCAGTATGTGTAATAAAATGCATTTTAAAGAATGTTTTTTGTGTGTGCAAGTGGACCTATAGATCTTTAATGATTTATTGTATTTGTGCACATCTGTGGTCTTTTCCTGTGACAGAAATTACTGCATAGGGCTAAACTAAATCATGTTATGTGCAAATGCTTTTGCAACAGGATGAACGTATTTCCCTAGAGTATTTCACAAAGTTGTATCAAACCATAGCCTATGTCAATTTGTCTAGATGTATTTGATTTAGAAGTTTTATTGCAGACTTGGAGGCATCAGAAAATTTAAATAATCACTGCTCCATTGTAAATGGGTTAGGATAGTCTTCTAAGTGTTTTTAACACTTTGTTTGGCCATTGCTTTGCTGTCCACTTTTTAGTCTAAATGTGCTTATGTAATGCTGATGAAGAAACGTTTTCTGTAAGTTGCTCAAGTAACAGGTCAACCCTAAAAATCCATGTAAAATGAGGTCAGTCCATATTATTCAATCAGGCAATGGCATTACAATAACAAACAATGGCTCGTATAGAACTGAATGGGATATCGGTCTTTTGACCCACCTCAACCTGTTTGCATGCGAAATAAGAGGGAAAAGACTAACATTCTAGTACAAATGTGCTTGTGGAGCCTCTTCTATAACAGCAACCCAAATGATATGCAGTGCTGGTAGCCATGTCCATGTTTGGGGTTATGCACGGTGGTCTCTCTTAGCCTTTGTTTTCAGATAAAAGGTTTGGTTTTCATCCCATATTTGTGATCCTGTTAATTATCAAGACAATGCTTTGTCCTGTGTTTTAGAGAGAGGGTTCCAATGTGAAGGAGAAGCAACATTTTAAATAGTATTGAGCGATTCCTAGCAAGAGTAATGGTTAGCTTTGCTAATACCATGCTGTGGGTCAATCTGATAGACCTGAAGGTCATTCCTAACCTCAAATCCCACGTTACCGATATTTCTATAATGTATGTCGCATAATGTATTTAACATTTCTTGAGCCAGTAGATTGCCTTAATGTCAGAAAATGTCCCTCTTAGGGCTGCCATTTCTTAGGTAGTGTACGCTACCTTGTTGCGCCCTCCTGAAAGAGTGGAAAAATATAGCCTGATCTGACAAGTCCCTTGTTAGTATACTCAAGTCAGCTGTGCAGTTCCTAGGCCTCAATCCATAGAGCATCTTTGGTATTAGATGAAATGGGCTGTTGGCATCAAATGAGCTGCTGCAGCAACTGTGTGATTACAAGGTGTCGGCATTAACCAACATCCCTGTGACATATTTGTGGCAACTTGTAGAGTCTAAGCTCTGGGGAATTCAAACTGATATGTGGGCAAAGAGTTCTGACTTCATAATCTGGTCACATAGTTGATATTTCTTAGTGGCTACTTTTAGTAGGTTTACCTGATGTTGCCACTTTATACACCAGGACAGTGGCCACTAAGGTGCTGTGTGCACTTCAGCCCCAACCAGGTCTTGGCTTGTCTCTTGGTTCATGCCAATGTAAACTGAGAAACAAACAACGTAAAGGTCAATGCTTTCTCGTACCCCGTCTTAAAAGGCTGTAAGCTCTGTAGGGCTCTGTTGGACCCCAGACATCCTCTTCACTGGAAGTTTGAGTTACCCATCTCAGGGCAATGGTGTATTGTACCAGGGTACAAAAGGAATGGAGCCGGGCATACCTTTGTCCCATTCGCAATATAGCGTCTGAATATTTAACACCACCGTGAGGACCTGCAGGCTCACCAATTGATGACATTGAATTTGCTCTGTGTATGGGTGTCTGTAGTAAGTGGACAGATTAATCATTGGTGTCACATGCACCTTCTTTTAGACCTGCCTACTAAGTAGTATAATGCATGTGTATATGATTGTCTTTTTATGTATTCCCAATGTTATAAAAATGTCCCTACTGGAGCAATAAAGGTATTATCTTGTGTGAAGCCCGGGAAATTACCACAGGCAATTTGGTTATATTGTTTAACATCAATTACAAGTAACCGAGAGAAATGTGAAATTTGATACTTTGAGTGTGTACTATGATGAAAATGCATATTTGGCGACCAAAATGAAGTTTCTTACGGAGCTCAGCGGCTTCTGTTCTGAAAATAACCCTATGAAAACCTAATTCAAATTCTGAAGGAGTGAATATCAGGCACTACATGCCCCCTCTCTGGATACCATAACAATATGTTGCGAGTAGGAGGATAACCCACCAAAGGCTCACCTGTTGTCTTTTTTCAAATTGCCTAACTCCTTGTCTGCCTTTTAATGAGAGCTGGACAATTGGGGACTGTAACAAGTTAGTAGTGTTTGTTTTAAAATGTTATAAAAATACATACTATGCAGTGAATGGAACAATGTTTATACTATTTTATGAGGCATTTTTTGTAGTTTGAGTTCCAGTTTATACCAGGAACGTTAAGATGGCTTTTTAGACAATTATTGTCTCTTTGCTTAAGCCATATCTCAGACCTAACCTGACTCCAAAATATTTGGTTTTTAAATTGTGAAGTCTCAGATAAGCGTTACAATTCAGGAAAAAAAATCTCTAATGGTTACCTACCAAAAAGTTTACATTCAGAAGCTCACCTTGTCAGTCAGTTCTGTAAGACTTAGGGTCATTGCCGGGTCACTAAGTAAACAGTTTGCTACAGGTCATCAATGAGCTGACATCTGAGTCTTTAGTGCACCTCAATCATTTTTTTTTTTTTTTTAATGGTTCAGAGTTGTTAGGGTTTTGGGTAGCCTATCTGTCAAAAAGTGACAATACACAAATGACTTAACACTAGCACCGCCAAGCCTATCAAACGAACATTAACAGCCAGAGCCGAAAACCGTTTGTTGTCATTAGCATACCAATTGGTATGCTATTAGTATTCACAATCTCCTCCACAGCATCACCATCCAGCCACAGCATCAGTTCCTCTAATGGGTCGTCATCAAACTATATAGAATAGTCCAAAATTATGAATTACAGAATGTTTTAAATGTTTCATGAGTTTGAAAAAATAAAGAATATCTTTGTTTTCAAAGTCTTATCATACAAAAGTAAAAAATTTATAATAATACATAGTACAACGATTATTTCTAAGAACAACAGGCTAGAGAATTTGTTTATTATGCCCTACCAATGTACAGAATGAAAATTACACAACACTTAAACTATCCAAAAATAAATCCATTAGAATTTAGTTTTCATTTTGCTGATGTACAAGGTAAAAAACCAACATTATCAACCAGTTTGTGACAGGATATCCGCATGAACAGCTGTACATAGGATGGTAGCTTGATTTCAAAGCCAATGCATAGCTCTCGTCTCTTTGTTTACTGGTATTTAGGATTTGTCTTTAGGTGACAAATTAGTTTGCGGAAAACCGAAAGTTGTTATTAGAAAAAGACTAGTACCAAAACAAATGGACTATGTGAACTGCTTGTCTTTGCTGGTCTCTCCTGGGCGTTCTAGTGGGGCTACTGACTTGATTTTAACGGCAGTTAAATAATGAATACACTGGCTTACAGTTGCAGTGTCACATGTGTTGTTGGCGAAGGAGCTGGTCGCAGGAGTTGGAGGAAGAAATGTGTTTTATTACTCAAGTTTACACACCTTATTGCAAACAAACTGGGCATGGACTTATTGTTTGTTTTTATTTTACTACTTGAAAAATATCGCCTTTTATGTTTCGTAACCGGAAAACCAAATTGCGTTGATAGTTGAGCTCCTCCTTAAGTCCTTAGCACCAAATGTGTAGTTATAACAGGAAAATCTAGTGCCAACATTAGCATGACTCACCAGTGTAGCCCTGGTACCAGTGTTAAGCACCAGTGGAAATGTGGCATAGATAGAGGGGGGGGTGAACTTCCCCTCTAGCTCAATTTACCTCCCTCTCCCCCACCAAAGACTAACAACCAAGAATGAAACAATTTCACTGTAGTCTTTCTCCAAGCACTTCTGTGTTCACATTCTGTCTTGACTAATCTGAATTCTGCATGCTTCCTGTTAGAGTTGTTTAGCAACACACAGTTCGGTGCCAGTAAAATGTCAGTATATAATTTTTGCCGCCTGTCGCTATTTTCCATCCTATTCTGTTCCAGTAATCCCATCCCTTCTGTGAGGCAGGCTTTCCTCCCTGACTTTCCTCCCTAACTTTACCTGCTATATTTATTGATAGATATATAGATGGATGGAGATATTGAGACAAAAGAGAGGTAGAGACAGAAAATAGGTAGTGATATACAGTGAGGGGAAGAAAATATTTCATCCCCTGATAATTTTGTGTGTTTGCCACCTGTCAAAGAATTTATCAGTCAAATTTTTTTATGGCAGATTTATTTGAACAGCGAGAGACAGAATAACAACAAAAACATCCAGAAATACACATGTTATAAATTGATTAGCATTTTAATGAGGGAAATAAGTATTCAACCCCTCTGCACAACATGACTTAGTACTTGGTGGCAAAACCCTTGTTGGCAATCAGAGGTCAGACATTTCTTGTAGTTGGCCACCAGGTTTGCACACATCTCAGGAGGGATTTTGTCTCACTCCTCTTTGCAGATCTTATCTTATTAGTCATTAAGGTTTCAAGGCTGACGTTTGGCAACTCGAACCTTCACCTCCTTCCACAGATTCTTTATGGGATTAAGGTCTGGAGACTGGATAGGCTACTCCAGGACCTTATTGTGCTTCTTTAGGCACTCATTTGTTGCCTTGGCTGTGTGTTGTGGGTCATTGTCTTGCTGGAATATCCATCCATGATCCATTTTCAATGCCCTGGCTGAGGGAAGGAGGTTCTCACCCAAGATGTGATGGTACATGGCCCCGTCCATCATCCCCATGATGCAGTGAAGTTGTCCTGTCCCCTTAGCAGAAAACACCCCCAAAGCATAATGTGTCCTCCTCCATGTTTGAAGATGGGGATGGTGTTTTTGGGGTAATAGACAGCATTCCTCCTCCAAACATGGCGAGTTGAGTTGATGCCAGAGAGCTTAATTTTGGTCTCATCTGACCACACCACTATCACACAGTTCTCCTCTGAATCATTCAGATATTCATTGGCAAACTTCAGACTGGCCTGTACATGTGCTTTCTTGAGCAGGGGGACCTTGCGGGCACTGCAGGATTTCAGTCCTTCACGGCGTAGTGTTACCCAATGATTTCTTGGTGACTTGCTCCTGAGTAGTTCTGGGCAGATTGCTCACCGTTCTCATTATCATTGCAACTCCATGAGGTGAGATCTTGCATGGAGACCCAGACCGGAGAAGATTGACAGTTCTTTTGTGTTTTTTCCATTAGCGAAAAATCGTACCAACTATTGTCACCTTTTCACCAAGCTGCTTGGCGATATCCAGAAATCTTTCTGATTGAGAGGGGATCAAATACTTATTTAACTCATTAAATTGCAATTCAATTTTTGTCCTTATTGTTTCACTGTTCAAATAAACCTACCATTAATATTATAGACTGATAATTTCTATGATAGTGGGCAAACGGGAGAGTTTGCCATAGTGCAGCAAAATGGACGATGCTTGATTGGAGGCAATTTCTTCCTAGAACAGGACTACAACCCAAACACAGCTTCAAACCTAAATAGGGAAGAAGCAGTCATCTGGTATTCAGTCTATAATGGAGTCACTGGATCTCAACCTGGTTGAGCTGTTGTGGGCGCAGCTTGACCATATGATACATATAAGTGCCCATGAAGCCAATCCAACTGGTGGGAGGTGTTTCAAGAAGCACGGTGGGAAATCTCTTATTACCTAAGCAAACTAACTGCTAGAATGCCGTAGGAATGCAAGGCTGTAATTACTGCAAATTGAGGGTTCTTTGACTATAGCAATGCTCAAAGAACAAAACAAAAAACATTATTCCTAATCTTGCCCATGAGAAAATGTAATATTCATTTTGTGATCTTTCTCAAACTCATTTCATTTATGGTTTCATGAAAAACAAAAACATTTCTAAGTGACCTCAAACTTTTGAACGGTAGTCTGTAAGGCAAAACATTTCTTTTTGAATGCAGATATCAGTACTTGAATGTTAGCCTTTTTTTCTGGCTGTAACTTTGTGTGCACCTCTTCTACAATTCTAGTGAGCTCATTCCTAGTAAGGCTTTAGGTGTTGATTAGCCAAAGCCCAAACTCTCATTCTACTGTTGCTGGCATCAACTATAATATGGCTTAGAGCACAGAGCCAGTTTTTTGCTCAGATCCGAGTTTTGCAAGCTGCCATTATAGCAGCTGGGATGGTGTCAATTAAATGTGCGCAGCAAGTGCTAGTGAGAGCTTTGTTTCAACAACGCCAGCCTCGTTTGAATTGACCAGTGTAAAACATTACGAGTGCCAAATCTTCACATGAAAGTCTGGTGATTTTCATGGAACATTAATTATTTGGTTTCTGGTCAGTGAATGGTGTAAAAAATATAGCCATATCAGTTTATAAAATAACATTGAACTTGCCAATCATTCAACAGTACCGTATGGTGCTGAGTTTCAGCTGTTTGCCTAACAACAAATTATAGAAATCAAATTTGGGAAATTGGTAGGCCAGGCTTGTTTGTTGTACAGTTTCTGAATTCCAAATGCACAATTATACTTCTTTAGACAATTTGATTTTAATTTATAGCCTGTCCTTTGTACACAGCTTATGGACCAATAGGATGGCAAAATGACTATACAAGCCATATTTTAGTCACTTAGACCTACATAGAAGTTGTCTAAATGGTTCCACAAAGTTCAACCTAGCAGTGTTTATCGTTGTTTACCAGCCTTTCCATTTTGTTGTGTATCGTTGCCCTCTACTGCCCACAATTGGCATTAAAATTGAGTGCAGTTTGAAATGAAACATTTTAATGTACATTTTCAAGTATTACTCATTTATCTACTGACATAGTTTACAGAACATTTTGATTGCCTTACTTGGCATTAGTGTTAAAGAACAATGTTATGAATGTTAATTTTGACATTTTGTTGATTGAATAGTCCAGCATTGCCTAAATATTAATCATTGAATAATCATGAGAAATAATTGTCGCATTTCGACAAAAATATGAAATCCCTAAGCCTAGTAGCCCACAGTACCTACAAGTTTTAACACTTCTGTTTAAAATGTGCATTTGAAATAACATACAACAACGTAATAACATTGGTACGGCATTGCGATGACGAAATATGACTTAGGATTGCTTCCAGGTATGAAAAGGGGTACAGTTGTTGTTGCTATGCTTTACACATTGTGATAGTCATTTGTAAAAACCCATGTCATTTGTGTGATTATTATATGTACGGTGCATGATAGCCCCAAGTTTCATGGTGCTTTCAAGACAAGTGGGAACTGGGTCAAGTCATGTCGTTGGCTGTCTTCCGTTTTGTCTGTGCTCAAAATATTTTCCCAAGATTTTTAATCAGAAAACTGTTCAAAACAAATTTTCTGGTCTGACCTAGTTTTTTGTTATAGGTTTTTAGTTCATAGGTTTCTTGAAATTGAAATCACACCAATATTACCTGCATGTTACAGAAAACATTTTTTGCAAGTCAAAGTCAACCCCCCCCCAATGTTTGCTTCATTATTAAACTCCTCTAATGTCAACAGCCTACTTAGATTTAGATCAGCAGTTTTAAGATCCATTCAGTTACTACAGCATCTATTCTGCTTCAGTAGTCTCTAATCACAACTATTGATTCCTCGCCAAAGTTGATGAACCTGGGGTGAGAGTGGTTGTGCACCAAACAACCATGAAAGGCTCTTTTTAGTGCAGCTTTTTTAATGGGAAAAAAGGAGCGAGGTTGTCGTCATTTTTGGGAAAATATGTGTAATACGAGTTACACTGGCAGCCAGCCACAACAGTGTGCTTGTTCCAGCATGCTGGTCAGAAGGCTACCAGTCACACCACTGGTGAAACAAAAAGCCATAGGAGCACACACGGGAACCCGCTTTTAAGACCACATATTTAAATGCGATCTGTCGCTACACTGGTTGTAGAAATATTAGCAGTTTAATTAAAATCATGATTCTCAGTTCATGACAATTAGCTGGCCTTTTTGAGTTGGATTAGTATGGTGCCATTCTATCAATAGTAGTAGGCTACTCAACGCACATAACATAATGAGTGGGAGACTCCGCTCGGTGGTTGGAAGGTATTTCTCTGGACTTTGGCCAGTGGCCTGCATAAAAGGGTTGGAAGTGTTATGCTGAACTGGTTGCATAACACCAGGATCAGCTTTCAAACACCAATCCCATAGAGACAGACAGTCAGGGCATCATGTGATCTGGGAGAGCTTATTGAGAATACTGTAAATATTTGGTCCCCACTGAGTGAGTTCGTGACCTCCAGTGTTGGTCTGTCAGCTTTGATTTAGAGGGACAGACCGACAGAAGGACTTCAGGCTGAATCCATGGATGTGTCCACATAATGCAGAACCTGCAGTCACTGAGCAAATGGATTTGGTTGCAAAGTTAACTTCCATCCAGGCTTTATTACAGTGTATGTACATAACATGTAGCCTACATTGAGGTGGATAACCTTTGCTGTTGTTGCTGTTAACTTTTAACACTGACTTATTTCTGTACTCTACAAATATTGGAGAATGTGCAACTCTATATGGACAAGTAGTAAATTATATTAAACATAGTAAATTACATTATCTGATGCATTTTCATGATTTACACATGGCCCCAAATAATATTGTTACTGGAACTCTCAATAGCAGATCAATTACAATTATGTTTTAGGTTTCGATGGGCTTTCAAATGGATGTCTTTGTTCAGCACACTTGTTTGATCTACCCAGTGATCATGAAAGGTTTGAAGGAGAATTGAATATATCTACTGGCCAAAAGAAACAGCAATCCAGCATACATTTCTCTTTAAAAAAACTATTACTATCTTCAGACAGTCTTTGCCACCGCTTGCAAAAAAATATATTAGCAATCAGTACATGTTTGCTTGTTTATTACCGAACCGCGTAAGCTGAGCCCTCCTAGAAGAGCAAATGTCTCTTAGTGAGTGAGTGCCCCTTGTTAAATAACATAGTGTTTAGGGACACGGACTGCCATGTGAGTGACTGCTGTTTGATCCTTGTCATGGACAGAACAAAGCATGCATTAGGATTTGTTCAAGATAGACAAACTTCAGTAGCCGAACTGTTTATGGCTATATTGCGACTATTTTTGGTGTATTTTTCAAGTACGCATTTGTGCATGCTTTTTGGGCTAATATACACAACTCCTTGCGCAGTAAAATGGTTTTTCACAATTCTCTCATCTTTTCACTTGACGAAAACGTCAGTTATTGATAGTTGTTGTATCAATGTCATTCCTCCAATGAAAGCAACATTGTTCCATGAAATGAAATAGCTTTGGCAGTTTAAAGTTCATCTTCAGTCTCACTAGCAATTGCTCAATTAATATGACTATTCCAAGTAGTAAGTAGATACTAGTAGGCCTCTAACTGGCTATTAAATACATTACATTTCATAGATGCTATTTGTGGTGGCGGTAAGCTTAAAAATAGCCAGTTTAAAACAATGATTAATCGTGTCTAGCTAAATATTCAAACTTGGCGTGATGTTAATGCATGACACAGAAATCCAATGTCGAGACGCAATTTTCTGCTAGTAGTATATCCCAATAAGTCCAAACACTGGCATACTAGCTTACTATATACAAATCAGTATGTACATTACCATCATCTGCAAAGTACGTATGTGGTTTGTAGTAATGTAGTATGCGATTTGAGATTCACCCGCTTTCAATTTCCTTATAGTTCACATAGCGTACTGGTTAGCTATTCAACAGTTACTGTATGGATGACCATCTACAGTAATATTTGTACGCTAGTACACTTTGGTCTCATTAATAAAAGTTCTGTTGCCCATGTTATTTCAGGCAAAATGGAGTGGCTGAGGTAAAAGTTGCATTCCCACTGTTTAAATAGCGTAATGCTTAATGAGTCTGCCACACAGAAAGCCCCCAGCCAGGGGACGACAACATTCAACACTTGTAATTGCGGGCTGTCTGAACTTGCCTTGCTTGGTTCCTTATCAGATTTTTTAATGGTAGGCAAGTTTAAGTAACAAAGCAAATGGTAAGTTATTTTATTTATTAGAGTGGGCATCAGGTTGTCGGGGGAAAAGTGACATTTTCCTTTAAGCCCAGAACTACATCTCCGTCTCTGGAATGCATTGTCTTCATTTTGTGATGTCTACAATCTCTTTGCTTCAATACATCAGAACAGAAAGATAGGAAACATGCATGGTTTCATACGTGGGCAATCTTTGGTTATATTTCTGGTTTCTCAGGTGGTTATGGCAATTCTTTAAAAAAAGGTAAGAAGTTTGGTTAATGACCAATAATGACCAAAGCCAAATAGTGAGTAGATTGAAGATCATACCTGGCTTATCGTAATCTCATATGACTGGCCTCATTTAAATATTTTACTTTTCTTACCTTAATGGAAATACTGCATGTTTGTTGGTAGGTTGTCTGAAACATTTCAGCTATGCAGTTGAACTTATCATGTTACGTTACATTACATTAGTAGACGTTACATTACATTAGTAGAGAATCACATGGGAGCCTATTTTTGTAGAGGGCTGATCTTTGTATCTGTGCCTCTGAAGGACAGACACCTGGCCAGCATTTCATGGTATGTTATTTTCCCCCTGGCTCAGCTCTCCTATTCTTCCTATAATGGTTGGTTTTGCAAACTTTTTAATAGCACACCTTCCATCTAGTATGTTTTGCCTATATTTAATGTTAGTGTTTGTGTCCAGAAAAGGCCTCAGGCTCTGACCTTGTCCCTGTCCCTCTGTAGAGGATTGCAGTACATGTCAACATGATGTGGGTGATGAAGCAGAGTGGCTTCTGTGCACCATGGGTAGATCCCACACAACCAAGCCCCTTCTTCCAGCCAATCACTCCAAGGGAGCTCACTGCTTCTTTTAGTCAGCGGCCAATAAGACGACAGACTGACGGAGCATATGTAAATGACACAGTTAGAATGACAGGCTCTTCTGGACTCTAGCTTGGCAACCTACCCCTTGCCAGGGGCCGAGTGAGCGCTAGGACAGAGCAGTCAGACTGCAGCGATGCAAGCCCTGGCGCTGTGTGTGCTTGTTGTGGACTCTGATGTGTCTCCTGTTGACTCCCCGTTTCTGCGCAGCAGGGTGAGTTCGGAGCGGAGGAAGGAGAAGTCCCGGGATGCAGCGCGGTGCCGGAGAGGGAAGGAGTCTGAGGTGTTCTACGAGCTGGCCCAGGAGCTCCCTCTGCCCCACAGCATCACCTCCAACCTGGACAAGGCCTCCATCATGAGACTGGCCATCAGCTACCTGCGCATGAGGAATCTTCTGAGCACAGGTGAGTTCCCCTGGGTGGGCATGAAGGTTTCTGTTAGAATGCAACTTGCAGGTTTTGGCCGATACCTCTTTGAAAGCTGATTAAATCAAACTGGGGCTGAACAAGCAGCTTAACATACCACTGATTTGACAGTTAAGCGCAGTTCTCACTCCTTGGGCAGCCTTATTCATCTGCGTGCTTGAGTATGTCTATAGTGAAAAGCATATAGGGAAAGACATTTTGTTATTGTAGTGAACATAGATGAAGGTTGGTGTGGCGTAATGTGCTGCTGTCATAGATAGGGTTGAACCTGCGGTAGAATTAAGGCCCATAGGTCAAACTACCAGGAGTCACTCAACAACAATTATTCACTCAAGTCAGTAGATAATTTGAAAACTATACACCAGCCCACTTAGATTTTTAATGAAACCCATCAGAGAAGGAAAGAAATAGAAAGACAATGATGTTAATGGAGGAAGGGGGATAATGCACATCCATGCCAAAGAGGGATAACAACATTGCCCTACTTTACTAATACTTCAAAGGGCCATTTGTTATTCTGTTGAGAAATTACCACAATTCAAATGTGATCAGAGCACACTGGGTGGTTACACAGACAACAGATAACATTTCTCACATATACCATTTTATTAAATTGCTTTTGTGTGTTTCTGTTCACTGCCTGACAAGCGTGTCTTGCTGGTAACAAAACATCCTGCTTTTCTCGTGTCATGTGTCTCCCTAGGAACATAAACAGGTGGAACAGTCAGATGTGCCTTTATTTCTGGGGGCAATATGACGCATTTGTTGCCACCGGGAGTCAAAATTCGAATGGAATTCAATGAAAGTCAATGGCAGAGGGTGGAAAGAAACACATGAGAGCACCATTTTATCTATATTTTGGGAAGGTCTGTGGTTGAAATGTGACTCTGCCGTCTCTTTCCATTCCCTGCCATGCTGTCCCTCCTGCTACCTTCCCTCCGTCATAACACTGGTCCTCCCTCTGTCTACAGGTGACGGGGCGGTGGAGAAGGGGGAGCAGGAGGAGAGTGAGCTGGACTCCCAGTTCAATGGCTCCTATCTGAAGGCACTGGAGGGCTTTGTCATGGTGCTGTCTGAGGACGGGGACATGATCTATCTCTCTGAGAACGTCAACAAGTGCTTGGGTCTGGCACAGGTGGGTCCGCCGTTCAGGACTGACTAGGGTGGCCTGCCGATGAATGCCCTTCTGTTTGCTGTTGTTTCCTTGGCTTGACCATGTTGTTCACTAAACCTCCTTCCTGTGTGTCCGTGTGTAGTTTGACCTGACTGGACTTAGTGTGTTTGAATACTCACACCCCTGTGACCACGAGGAGCTGAGGGAGATGCTGGTTTACAAAGCAGGTGAGACGCCCACATGACTGAGGATACACTGCTGCTCACAGCACTCAGGAATATTAGTGGAACAAGTTGATGCGGAGCTGATTTCAGCTGCACAGAGCAAACTTCAGACTGTCAGATCTAGTTATTCACACTGGGTCCCTGATGTCAGGGTGATTTGTGTAGGCTGTCTGTTCCAATGACATTCACTCTGCTTCACTGGCACATTGCTACTAAATCACACAGAGACTACATTTTTTATTTTTTAACTTCAGTCGTACCTTGTCTCACCCTTACCTTATCCGTCCACCCAGGGACTTCTAAAAAGTCCAAGGAACCAAACACTGACCGTAGCTTCTTCCTGCGGATGAAATGCACCCTCACCAGCCGGGGGCGCACTGTCAATGTAAAATCGGCCACCTGGAAGGTTCTCCACTGCTCAGGCCATGTGCGAGTGCATGAGGCCCCAGCCGAGCAGAGCTCCTGTGGGCACAAGGAGGTTCCTGTCCCCTACCTGGTGCTGGTCTGTGACCCCATCCCACACCCCTCCAACATTGAGGCACCGCTGGACACCAAGACCTTCCTCAGCCGCCACACTCTGAACATGAAGTTCACATACTGTGATGAGAGGTGGGACCGAGCCCTAGCACCCCACTGACTGCTGCACTGGCATGAATACTGAATATAGGTTCACAATGTTTTGTAATAAAGACTAGTGTTTTCTTTCCTGAAATGTAAAACTATTTGATATAAGAATTGGGTCCTCCTGAAAGTGGCACCACAGCGCCACCTGGTGTCCCATCAGGTGTATAGCCCTCTGGGAAACGCTTGAATGACCATGTCCCCGCTTCTATGTTGTCCAGGATCACTGAGCTGATGGGCTATAATCCAGAGGACCTGTTAAACCGCTCGGTCTATGAGTACTACCATGCCCTGGACTCAGACCACCTCACCAAGACTCATCACAACTGTAAGCATCCCCACCAAAACATGACAAAACAAAGGTAGTCCACTTCAAGCAGATTCAGTCTGTCTATGTGCAGTGCTTGACATAGGGGTCAGTGCATTCTACTGTGTTGAAGGTAGCTACTGGCTGTCTCATTCCTGTTCCTTTTTTCAGCGGCCACTTCTTTCTTTGTCTTCAGTGTTTATGAAAGGTCAGGTGAGCACAGGCCAGTACCGCATGTTGGCTAAGAGAGGAGGCTTTGTGTGGGTGGAGACTCAGGCCACTGTCATCTACAACAACAAGAACTCCCAGCCCCAGTGTGTTGTGTGTGTCAACTATGTGCTCAGGTAGGTTTCAGGAATGCAGTGTTTTTCAGAAACCGTATTTCTGAGCATATCGGTCACAGCCAGGGGCCTGGAGAAAGTCATGCCGTGTAACGCTTCTTGATTCCCGTCTGCTGTAGTGGCATTGAAGAGGAGAAGCTGGTCTTGTCTCTGGAGCAGACTGAGGATATGAGGCCTGTGAAGAAGGAGCAGATCGAGGAGGAAGAAGTGGAGGAGGAGAGCTCTGAGCCAGACATGTCCCCTGTGCCCCTAAAGGAGGAGCAGAGCCCAGAGCTGGATGTTATCAAGCTGTTCACCCTGGCTGTGGAGAATGAGCCTGTGACCAGCCTGTATGACAGACTGAAAGCAGAACCAGAGGCCCTTACTGTTCTGGCCCCAGCTGCAGGAGACACCATCATCTCTCTGGACTTCAGCAGCCCTGGTCAGTAATTTGGGCTGTGAACCAATGAAATGTTTTTTTTTTTCAAATTGTATTTAAGAGTGTATACTTAGCAGTTATCACAAAACATTATTTGCTGTCTTAAGTCCTTGTCGACCTCTGATCCAGTCACTGACTACGTTTTGTACAACACCCATCATTGTAACATCTAAACCTCTACATTGGAAGGATTGTCACACTGAAATATATAGTGAACAGAAGTGTCAGTTGGGAGAGTGTCTGAACCCAAACGCTTCCCTGTCCTTGCAGACTCTGATGTCCTCCTGAAGGAGGTGCCTGTCTACAACGATGTGATGCTGCCCTCTACTAGTGACAAGCTGGCACTGCCTCTCTCTCTGCTCCCCCCCAGTGAGCAGCCCCTGGCCCCCCTCTGCTCAGTGGACACCAAGGCTGGTTCAGACTCATCCAGCAACACAGTCAGCAACACTTCCTCTGTGGTGAGCAGTGATACCATGTACTAACAGATGACTAGGAGATTACTAGACAGCTGCTTTGTCAAAAATCCTTACGTTTCTATGAGTCTGAATAATGTAATGTTGTCCACAGCCTGATGGCCCACTGGACTTCTGTTTCCCAATGGACTCTGACATCAACTCAGCATTCAAACTGGACCTAGTTGAGAGACTGTTTGCTATTGACACGGAGCCTAAGACTCCTTTCTCCTCACAGGTGTGTACCTGTCAACCTTCAGGTGTTCTATGTAATGCATCTAGGTGTCGGGGGATTTTTAACCTTTTGTAAGTAGGATTAAGTTAAACATTTTGTGGGCAGAGATGTAGTTGACTTAGAACTAATTCATGGAGATTTCTTCTGTAGGCCATGGAGGACCTAGACCTGGAGATGTTGGCTCCATACATCCCCATGGATGACGACTTCCAGCTCCGCACCCTGTCCCCAGAGGAGCCCCTGACGTGTTGCCCATCCCAGCCCCCAGACAGCGCCACACTCTGCTCTCCTCTGCACCTGACCCAGGAGGTGCACAACTTCCCTGGCTCCCCCTTCAGCGCCCCAGGCAGCCAGACGACTTCCCCCGCACCAGCAGCCTTAGAGCTGGCTGACATCCCTCGCTCTACCCCCTTACTCTCCAAAACGTAAGTCAAACCATGGGCCCTCCTGACATACTCCCTCAAGACCTGAGCATATCACTGTTTCTGTTTGTGCTGACATCAGTGTGTGGTTCTGTCCCAGGGCGCCTCAAGAGATCTCCCTCAGCACATTGGTCACCCAGAATGCACAGCGCAAGAGGAAGTTGTCTCTGTCCCAAGCTTTTGGAATAGTATGTTTTTATAAACATTTAAATATAAAAAAAATCCATATACATTTTTACAAAGAAAGAAAAGATTCTGTTTGTCAAAATTTGGCACAGTCGAACTAATGTGAATGTGTTCTATTCCCCAGGGGGCACCACTCCAGGACCCTCCTGACTTGGGTAAGAAGCAGAAGGTGTGTGACCCTGGAAGCTCTGAGGGAATCTCCAACCGGACCATACTGCTCCTGCCTACTGGTAGTTATTCCTGGAACACAACAGCCAAGGCCTGGCATTGGGTTTCTGTAGCTTTTCCACGTCATTTACATGCAGTTTCTACACTATTGATATACATTTTCTTGTTTCTCTTAGACCTGGCAAGCCGTCTCCTTGGCATCTCCACAGAGGGTAGCGGCTCCCCTTTTACCCTTCCCCAACTGACCCGGTATGACTGTGAGGTCAACGCCCCCGTGGCAGGTCGCCAGCACCTTTTGCAGGGCGAGGAGCTTCTGCGTGCCCTGGACCAAGTCAACTGAGTCAGCACTTAGCCTGCACCCTGCTGGACCAGACCAGACACTACACTTCTCCTCCGTCACTCCGTCCCTACCCGCTGCCCCTTTATTTATGTCTCTACAATATCTATCAGTTTGGTCTTATAGTTTGGCTGCCATCTGCATCCACCAAGTGATCTCTGCAGCATTCCACCTTGATGAACCTAGCATCTTTACTGAGTTGGCGTAGGAGGTGGTATTGTTTGCAGGTAATGGCACCAAATTGGTTCTTTCTTGGGAGTCTTTCAGACCGACATGTATGGTGCCTCCATGGATGACTGTTGTATCAGGTCTCCATGGGAAACGGCAGCGCTACTGCCAGCAGTGTATTGTAAGCTTCAGTCGCACAATTTATATTTTCATAAAAAGAAAAAGATTACCAGCAATATATATATATATATATTAAAGTAACTGCCCATGGAAAATATTATCATTTTTAGAAGTCCATCTTTTGTTAACACATTCCCAACCTATGTTGTTGACTTGTCCTATACCCATATTTATGGACAAAGCATAAATTTGAGGGAAGAAAACACCATCCCAAACTTGTACCTTAAACAGATATTTTGAATGACCTGAAAACCAGTGGTCTAGAAAAGGATGTGGTTAATTAGCGGTCTACTTGCACGAATATGCATTTATTGCTTAATGACCGGCATATGTCCACACCATTCCTATGAAGAAATGCTGCTTTTTAATACACAACACATTTGAAAAGATTACTTCGGTCATATTGTAAGTTTTTATAGGTCATATTTCATAGACATCTGGAAACACTGGGCAGTTACTTTAAGCCTTTTTAAAAGATTTTCAACCATTTTATTTTACTTTTCCTGTTTTCGTATGTGGTAAATAACAATAGTCTTTGGTCCAGAAGATTAAGTTTAATGTTTAAATCTAAAGTATTTTTGATGTTATGTCCCGATTACTGGTTACCAGTATTTTAGGCCTATGCATTTAATGTGTAGTCATTTAGTACCAGTCACTTTATTACATTAAGTGTGTGTTTGTTGCTGTGCATAGACCAGGGGAACTTTCAGAGGTTACTTTGAAGCCTTGTCATAAGTAGTAAATACTTAAAAATTAAATGTTAGAGGTATCTAAATCCAATGTTTGTTTTGAATCATGGAGAAATGGCTCAATTTGATCAATTGGTCAATATTTTTTGTTGACAGATTCAGACGGTTCATTTAGATTAATGTGGCGTGTACTTTAGCAGCATCATATTTTATCTATATAATTATCCTGTCATTAGTCTAATGTGTAGCTCTTGCATACCTGTATTTTCGGTTTTTGTCTTTTTTGCATTGGTCCAGATACTGCAGTGTTGGGTCTCATTCATGCTACCTGTTGCTGTCTTAACATAAAAATGCTCCATAAAGTGTTTTGCTATGGTTTCTTTTTCTCTTAACCTAACTCTGTCATGTGATTGTGGAATACATTGTATTAGACGAGCAGCTTATATTTTACTAGTAATTGAATTAAAACCACATGATTATAAATTATTCCACTGATCAAATTCCATAGATGTTGGGCCTGACAGTTACACTTTCAGCTATGAAGAGTTTCGCTTCCCAAGTTTATCCATTGTCTCATTGCATAATGTTCTTTGTAAAGCCATCTGGTATGGCTGCTGTTGCCTGGTTTGATAGTGTGCTTTGAGGCAGGATCTTCCAGCACACCTGAAAGGGAGGGCACCTCTTAAGATATATATTTTTTTCTATGAACAGCAATGGTTCATTTTGTGTTAGACAAGCAGTACACACAAGCACTGCATAGTGGTGTAAACACACTTCAAATAACTGAAAAGTGTCCTAGATATAACTGCATGTGATTAACTTAGACCAGTTAGTTATACATTTTAACAATTGACTGCCAATAAATGTTTTGTATACAGTATACATTGAACATTAACAATCAGACTTACGCAATACAGTACTTAAAGGGTTCACACATGACCCCCGATGGGTATGGGTATGGTCATGCCCCATACACATCGATGGAGCTGAAGTGGAGTCGGTGACTTCATGTTTCTCGGGAGTGGGGTTTCATCAGATGACCTCACTTGGTCCAGACAAGTGAACTCCAGTGAAAAATAACCAAAAAAGACTGAGACGAAAGACATTTGGCATGTCTGCAAGAACTCACCAACTTCTACAGGTGCACCACTGAGAGCATCCTCTTAGGCTGCATTACTGCCTGGTAAGGTGACTGCATCGCTGTGGATCGCGAGTCCATCCAGAGGGAGGGTGAAGTCTGTGGAGCATGTCATCGGCTGCCATCTCTCCTTGCAATGCATCTTCCATACACGATGGCATAGGAAGTCAACAGAACATAAATACTGCAGCCACCCTGGCTATGGTCTGTTCACACTGCTGCCAGCTGGTAGATGCTACAGGAGCATCATCGGGGCACACACATTGACAGTTTTTTCCCTCAGGCTATAAGGCTCCACAACCAGCAACACTGATCCGTTATCGTACCGCTCACATGAACATTCCAAATGCTCTGATGTCTGTCCATGTACATTCAATGTACATTTGAATATTATTTTGTTCCATTCATAGCTGTATTTCACTCATTGTATCTATAATAAATACTTCCACCTATATTGTTCATATTTCACATTCTACACTTTAAAATTGCTTCTAGTTTACATTGTTATATATTATTGCTATATTTTTTCTTATATATTTATACATTTTTACTATGTAGATGTCATGTGCCATGTCACAAGAATCTCATTGTGCAGAATGACGTAGTGTTTTCTGTGCATTTGCTAAATAAACTTCGAACTTTTAACTTTGTTGATACATTTCCTTGAAAATACAAGTTAAAATTGGGGTTGTAACCATAGACTGTAAATACTTATGGACGTAGTAACCATAGCCGTCAGTCATAAGTGTCTGAAGAACCGTTTTGAAGCCCATCTTTGGCGGAGATGGCCGTCGCCATCTTGGCAACACGACACTCGGCCTAACTCCTGGATAACCAAAAATGGGCAAAGAGGTGGGGCGTGGATGCAGCGGAGGGGCCTGGTGGCTGAAACAACGCCCGTTTAGCTCGACATTACTAGGTGAGCAAAGGCTAAGAAGCTAGGCTAAATGCTACCAGTATGCTACTCTGCGTTGCTAACTGTTGGTAGCGAGTTACCGTAACGTTACCATCTTACACTTGATGCAAGTTAACCTGAAACTCCAAAACCAAAATTAACTGTTTAAAACGATTTTGACATAACTTTAGTTATACGCACTGTATGGTTACGAGTCGTTTATTTGGATTTCACTAAATTATAACGTTACTTGTCAGTGCATGGAGTTAGCTAACGCGATACCAGAAATGACAAACCGCTGAGGGACTCGAGTGACAGCGCCAGCACCACACCTGTCACTCACCAGGCCGCGCCCCCGATATTTTATATAATTTACACGGGCGAGTGTTATCACAAAGGGGAAAATAAGCAATATACACCAACAACATTTTTAACCAGGCTGTAAACATGTTTATTTTTTATGTCAAATTGGGCATTTTGCCATAGAGAGCTATGGAGATTACTCCCGTTTGCAGCCAGCCTAAGTGGCCATTTGATGAATTGCACTTCCGGGTAGGCTTCATTTTTCAGCCTTCGAGTTTGCCCCTTGCTTGTAACCAAAGAGAAGCACTTGGCACACAGGAATGGTCTATAAGAATTCCTAATACAATAAATAAAAATTTCCAAGGAAAATGAATAACGACGTTTGTTTTTGAGATTTTTCAATTGACTTGTGATGCTCGTGATCCTATCGGATCCAACAGAGGTCTGATTTGTCGAATCTGCTTTGAACGCGTTTCCAGAAGGATCAAGTAAAAGTGTTTGACCTTTCGACACTGTTCATCACGTACAACCCATATATTTACCTCTGTGCGTTCTATGTCACCACTCAACGTTACCGGCGTCTGAGCAAGGGAAACAATCGAAAACAATCGCGTATTGTGTTGTTGATGAAGCTAACAGTATTTGCAATGTTTTGGTACTAATTTTCCGTGAGTTATTTAACCAAGCAACAAACACGCGCGTTGCAGAAAACAAGGAGGTAATGGACTACTGCAAAGACCATCTAAAAGCAGACTGTGAACAGCTGCTGAGTCGCTTTCAACAGACAAAATCAGTGCGATACGAGCAGTTTCTTACGATATGGAAAGACATGAAGTTCCAAAGTATTTTCTAGTAAGAGAACACATTCATGCCAAAATGATTTTAAAATGACAAATTCTCGTCTTTAATCGTACCACTTTAGCAAAATGTGTTACCAATCATGAGTGTTTCAATATGTTTTAATGTGCTTTCATATTAAACTTGTGTCGTAACAGTGGAAACATGGAATGCCATCTAAAGAGGCTGTTCAGCCGTGAAGTTCTGGCTACTGCCTACACATATATATTGCCTCCGTACACTTTTCAAATTAGAGTTGGGGCTTTGTACCTGCTCTATGGCCTATACTACTGCCAACAGTGTACACCAAGAGAAAAGGTTAGATACTCGGGTTTCACCACCCATTACGGTTTTTACCACCCACTGAAGTGAATATTGGGCAACAATGTAATATAGTAACACAACATTTGTTGATTATTTATATATAACTGCATTTGTGTTAATTCATTATATATAAGGTTTGTTTTTCTCCTGTCTACAGATAAGGCTAGCCCTGAAGGACTGGGAGGAACTGATGAAGTTCAAGCAGGATGCAGTTAGTGCCAAGCACTTTGATGTTGTCTACATCCTCAAACAGCTCACCTCACAAAAAGCCTTCTACTTTACTGCTATGCCCATGCCAGTAAGTTATTATGAGGTCTTAAGCTGGCCATGTCAAATGTAAAAGTCAAAATATAATCACTTGTAGACAAACTATGTAAACAAATGGGACTGTAGATCTGCCACATAAATGTTGTTTGGGTTAGAAAATGAGCAGAGTTATTCCTGTGTCTTTAACAAATCCAAATTTTAGCATCTTTCAAGTTCGGAAGGAGTGTGGTTCTTAGTCTTGGTGTTTCTTTTCATGCAGTTAACTATAAGGTAGAATAGAATACCAGCAGTTGACTACGCCCTGAGGCCTGGAGTTGAGAACCACTGTCTTAGAACACCGTTGTCTAAAAAGTGTGCTGTGAAAAAATTATGGACATTCATTTGAATCTGTCTAAAACCTACTCTCATTCTGCTTGAATAGCTGCTTTTCAATGTTAAGAAGAGCAACAAGAACTCAAGAATGGTGTGTGAGGATTTTGTTGAGACAACGGCAAGGCCACAGGAGCTTGTCAGCACAGACATGCTAGAGGTAACCTAGAAAGATATTCATGTCGTCCTTCTCAACTGTCTACACACACACACACACACACACACACACACACACACACACACACACACGTTTGTACAGCTTACCTCATGGGGACCAGAACATTTAAAATGCATGCGCCCTTGCCCTAATCTTAACCCTAAACCTAGCCCTAATCTTAACCCTAAACCTAACCTTAACCTAACCCTAATCTAACCTTAACCTCAATAAAGTAACATGTATGCCTTTACCGAGGTGTAATGCCTAAGCTTAATCTTAACCAACAATGCCTGGACCTTAAAGAAACCCTAATTGTAACTCTAAAATTGAATGTAAGTTTCACCCTAAATCAACATAAGGTCCCCATGAGTCCAATTCTTTCTGGTTTTACTTTACTTAGTATAGGTAGACCTAAAACACACACACACACACACACACACACACACACACACACACACACACACACTGTCAGGAGTCGGTAATGGCAGGCAAGAGCCTGAGAGTACTTTAGTTCCACATTAAAGACCTGTGTATGTGTGGTTTAAGGGGAAATATTTGTGTCACTGCTGTAAAACATGACTGTGTTTACCAAAGGATGTGGTTCTATATGTTTTTATGGATGAACACAGGAGCTGGCGAACATACATGAGCACTATGAGCAGGTAAAGGTATCAATTTCAGCCACACCAGGCCAGCCGGATCCATGCATCAATCTGACCCACAAGAACCTGGTGCCACGGCTACACAACACTGTAATGGGATTCTACAGGTGGCAGAAGAATCAGGTGTGTGTGTGTGTGTGTGTGTGTGTGTGTGTGTGGAGAGCGTGAGAGGGAAGGGCAATGCACATTATTCCTTTATTGCTTAGATTGGTTGATTTGTTTAATGATGTTTAGAGGTCTGAAGAGAAAGGAGAGGGGGAATATGGAAATGATGAAGAGGGAACTTCAAATAGACAAGAGGTGAGTTTATATATGAATAATTATTCTCAGGTTTTGTTTAAATAAGGCAGACTAATATTCTGTGGTGTCGAAAGAGTTTTTCTCTATTCTCATCTCTTAATGAGTGTGGCCAGATGGTGGCACTGTTGTAAACATTCTATTTGATTATCTTTCTAGAGTTCCCAGCGAGCTCAGCTTCTTGCGTCCATCAAATCTAAATCATATGGACAGATAGTGGAGGTATGTGAAGTGTGTTATAACCTGAAGGGTGTTTTCCAATTGAGGTTTTGGTCTGTTTTGTCTGGTGATGGGAGCGTGTTTAAACTTCTTCCAATAGGCTTCTAAGGCCCGGCGACACCGACAGGTGGAGAGGGATGAGCCAATGCCACCTGAGATGACCTCGCCCAATAAGAGGAGAGGAAAGTCGCTCAAACAAAGGACCAGTCATCTGACCCAAGGCAAGTTCCTGTGTGCCATCCTGCTAGTTGGCCTGTTCTCCATTACCTCAGATCACTAAACAAAAAAACCAAAAAACTGTCTTAGCGGCAATATGTGTCTTAGCGGCAATATGTGTCTTAGCGGCAATATGTGTCTTAGCGGCAATATGTGTCTTAGCGGCAATATGTGTCTTAGCGGCAATATGTGTCTTAGCGGCAATTTGTGTGCCTAACAGGTGCTGCAACGCTGGAGGCCACCACACCTTGGTGCATGAGCCAACGTGAATCTCAAGGTATGTAATGGCCCTGCTACACTACAACAATCAACCCTTCAGCCGCCTGTATCCTAGGCATTTGACCAATAAAAAGTTACAGCTAAAGATGTATTCTATTTTATTCATAATTACACTTCATTGTACATGTGATTGAAAAATGTGTTGTGTGATGTAATTAACTGTTATTTCTGCTTGTCCTGCATAGAAACAACAAAAAAGAAAAAGTTAAAGAAATTTAAATGGTGAAAGAAGAGGGGGAAAGTACAGAAGAGTTGACTACGTTTTGACTCAGGCAGTCATCAGTCTGTGTGCAGCACCCATGTGGTATTTATGGTACAACATCTGCTTTCATTATAGTTGTTTTTAATCACTAGAAAAACAATGCTTTTACCATAATTTATAAAGGCTTGGAAGTCCACTTAATTTTATTTTGAGTCTATATTTTTCCATTACTGACAGTTTTATTCACTGCTTAAAGCTTTTAAATAGTGAAGAAAAGGTGTTGAAATAACATAGAAAATCCAGTTTCCTTCAAAATGTTGGTTTCTTATGCAGTGTTTTTACATGAACTGTTTTTACTTTAATGGAGTTGTGAATTCAGATAACGATCTTTATCTGTCTTTATCGGTCTCCTGTGTTTGAACTCACTTTCTTTTAATAAAAAATGTATTTCAATGTTTTTTATTTTCATGCTGCAGTTTCAAAATTTTTTTTAGTTATGTGTGTGAGTTAGTAACATAGTAAAATCTGAAAATTGTGTGTGTGTGTGTGTGTGTGTGTGTGTGTGTGTGTGTGTGTGTGTGTGTGTGTGTGTGTG
>JACXGJ010005668.1:0-38075 GCA_016801105.1 Esox niger | reverse complement strand
ATGGTGCTGTCAGTTGGTGTCCATGGTGCTCTCAGTTGGTGTCCATGGTGCTCTCAGTAGGTGTCCATGGTGCTCTCAGTAGGTGTCAATGGTGCTCTCAGTAGGTGTCAATGGTGCTCTCAGTTGATGTCTATGGAGCTCTCAGTTGGTGTCAATGGTGCTGTCTGTTGATGTTCATGGTGCTATTGTAAAATATTCCCGCCTACACCATAACAACAAGTTACTTGTTCCATGTGTGCAGTTACATACTAATTACCGTATAACATCTCAATACTTAACAATTTAACAAGTGCTCTGTCAATAACGCCTACACACACAATTCGCCTAAAGTGCTCCCACTCTGCCCAAATGCCTAGGGAAACTAACTTTGTATTAACACCGTCAGAGTTTACAGCGTAATCCACATCGATTAGTTATCTCTCAATAATCCGCAGCCCACACTGTGCCAACTGCTGAACAGAGGCCCAGTCAAAAAGACTAATTACTGCATGACTTCACTGTTTATAGCCGTGTCCTCTGTGACGGGCTCTCAACATCAATACCACCCGGCCCACTCTACACCCACACAGGGTAGAGCAGGCACATACAATACACACTACACAGGCTATAGGCTTTTTAACACAACTGGCCAAAAGGATTTATCGACAGATCTAAAAACTGTATGATTGTTAAATCAGAAGACTTTATACAATGCATTACAATTATTTTGCAAAACAGCATGAAAAAGTGTGGGAGGGAAAGGTTACAAGAATGTGACATCATTGGGAATTATGCCACCTCACTCTCCATAAACTATAGGAGGGACAGATCATGCATTGAGGGCATCAAAACGAACATGTTAAGACCAGCTGTGAGAAAGAGGGGAAAACAGTAAAAGAGAGAGAGAGAATGAAAGAATAAGAAGGAGAAACATAGACAGAGGAATCTGTGTGTAGTCTGTATGGAGCCCCAGCACATCTGTGACCAGGATGTGTCATCTCTTTCTCTGTCTCTCGCTCTTTCTCTCTCTCTCTCTCTCATGAGTTTGTGTGTCTGTGTGTAGCCATCTACATTGCCCTGCTTTGATCACTGTCTGTCATCCAGCCTCCACTCTCTGTGGTCACAAGGCAAAAAAGTTCTAATTGGAAAGATTCTGATACGATTCTATGACAATTGTACATTTTAAATCTGCCCTTTTCTGTGTTATATTTAACTGAGGCCATAATGTTTGACACAATTACAAACATTAGAGACTGAATTCTTGATTTGTTAATCTAGTTATGAATGTCAAAATACATGTACTGAGGATAGTAAAGATCAAATAACCAGTTTCAACCATGGAAGGTCCCTAAAATATTTAATCCCATAAATTAGAAGAGTCCACGCTAAAAACACACTCCAGATGTCTATGTAGTATTAACGATGTGTCTACCTGTAGCTTCATATCAGCGTAGGTCTTCTCTGAGCTGATCTCTATTTGTTTCTTAAACTGTTCCAGAGCGTTCTCCGCCTGCTGGGCCTGTTGTCTTTGACTCTCTCTCAGACAGGCCAATTGCTCCTCCTTCTCCCTGAAACACACATTTAACATACATTATTTGTATCCACCAATCTAATTTACATTCATACAGGATTCAAATATTACAAAAGTTTGTTAATTACACTGACACTTTTAACCAAACAAAACCGGAGAATATAAAACTTTCGCTTCATTCCTTCACTAATCTGGTTATGCGTGCCCACCTTTGCGGGCTTGGTGATCACTAAACTGAGACATGCAATTGTTATTTGGGTTCAAATAACGATGTTTTTAAAACATAAAATCTAAAAAAATCAAACCTACAATGAGTCAATTATTTCGCACACCTATTCTTTTTCAGTACAATATTTTTGTTGGTAACGTAACGAAAGAGTTACTGTTTCTTGGATTCCGTTACTCCCCAACAAATGTATGTCATTTTAAAACATTTTATTTTACAGCAGTAACAGTATTTTATGCAAAGCTGACAGGTTATGTAGGTATGCTATGACCTCAGTTCAAGTGGCGGTTGTAACTGTCAAATAAATAGTAACTGTTGCAACAGTCCAGACCTACGTGCCGTCAGGGTCTCTAGGGCAAAATGAAACACAAAATAATCATCTGTGAAATACTGTGCAATCATTTACCAAATTAATAAAACTATTGCTAACCAGTTACAGTTTTGGGTAATAGAAAGTGGCGCTGGCTTGCCCCAACACTCTTAGTCTGAGATGATATGCATCTGCACAATTTGCGACATTTAATAGAACACGATCAATGCATTTTTTGGGCGGGTCTGATACCGATTCTGATATTAACGGGAGAAAATCCCTAAAATCGATATAAGGTGTCAACAACAATGAACAAAACTGAAATTTGTTTTGGGTAGGATGTGTACTGGGGTCCCTTTTCTGGTGCACAGTAGCCTCTAATTTTTCCTCCAATTATTACAATGGTCTATATCATGACGCATTACAGATTAAGCAGGTCCTTACCATTTTTTTTCCTGCCAAGCACTTGGAGAGACGTTAAACATATAGCCAAAATGTAGGATTACTTTCAGGATTAATTGTTTGGGACTGTCTGAAATCTGTTTATTTGCAGGGCGAGAAGGGGTTAGCATGCAGGGAATATGTACTGTGAACAGCTCTTCAATTAAACATGACAAATATACAAATCTCCACTGGAAAGACAAAAAGGAAAATAATGCAGACCAAAAGCATGTTAGAGCGGGGAAGGCACTTTAAAAATGTTACACCCTACCTGCCCTAATGCCTGCTATTTTACCTGACGATAGCCTAAAAATGGGTGTGAAAACACAAAGGTGAGCTCTCCCAGCTGTGTGTTGTTTCTACAGTGTGTATATGAAATATTGAGAGAATGATGTTGCAACTTGCAAATAATCATTGTTTGAGCAAACAAATGTAAACAAAATCAGAAATGTAATTCACTTCCCAACGTACACAAAAGGAGAATTTCAAAAAGAGTTGCTTGATCATAAATGAACCATCACTAGTAATTCAATAAATGACAAGCAGAAACAAGACACACCTGCATGGGCATTACTGTATACAGAAACAGAAACAAATATTAATGGCAATATTATTATAAATCACCAATATCTCTGGTAATTTTTCATTCAGACAGATTTAATCAGATAACATTTTCTAAGATTTATTTTCAATTCTTCATCGTCTGTTCATTGAGAAGTGTTATGTGTTAAAATTTATGTTAATAAAATGAACACCGAACTACACAGGAAATACTGCACATTTGAAATAACGTCTATGTCCAATGCTCAGTGTGTGTTTTGTTATGCTTTAGCAACAAAAACAAAGAGCAGACAGAAAAAATAAAAAGAGAGCCATCCTTTTATCCACCACCGACTTCCTTATTTAACACACCACCAAACTGCAAGATAATAACAACAACAGGGAAGGAAACAGGCAACAAAAAATAAAGAAAGGAGGCAAAAGAAGTCATTTTTTTCTCCATGCTCTTTATAGCGTTCCTCTGTCTCTTTGTAATTTTGGTCTCTCTCATGTCAGACATCAAAGATGGCAGAAATTGTTTTTCTCCCCCCAGCCATTGTGTACTCTGTAATTATTAATCAGGCAGGCAATATGACTGGCTTCAGGGTGCTGTGCAAAGCAACTCAGCCAGACACAAAAGACTGCAGAGTCAAGGCTCACACAAAAAAGACTGAAAGGAAGGATGTGGCAGAAATAGCCAGAATAAATGGACGTTTGAAAGTGGATGTTGGGACAGGGGAGGTGGGGGCAACTGTTGTGAATTTTGGGAGGTTTGTGTTTGAAGCGTAGACTTTACAGTTGAGTGACGCATGAAAATGTATATATGGTGCCATCAGATGATGTGCATGAAGTGGTGGGTGGATTTTTACCCCCAATATGTATCTGAGAGTGTGTGTGACAGAGGGCAGCAGATTGCCAGTCACCATTAATCCTAGAGAAAAGGGTGAGATGAGAGGGCAGAGCAGTGATTGAAGAAGGCCTAGAGGGGAGGAGAAGGAGAAGTAAGGGGGATGCCAACTCCTTGGCAGCCCACGCCTTTAAATGGCTTCTGGTCAGAGAAGTGGAAGGAGAGGAGACTCAAATTAGAGATGTACCCTCGGCGAAGAGGAAATCCTCTCATCCCTCCATCTTGAAGGGAAAAAAGAGGAACATAGAGGGAGACGAAAAGAGTGAGCGTCTTAACGAGAGGGTGACAGGGCTTCCGCCTAGCCGCACGCCAGACAGGAGGGTCCGGAGCTCCGGTCTTTTTCCAGACCTCCAAAACCACCAGACGCCTTGCCTCAAACACACGTACGTGTGTGTGCACACAAACACACACACACAACCGTATGCCTCTCCTCTCCTCACGCACACGCACACCCTCAGTTATAGAGCTCTCATTCATCAACTTGGGAGACAGTCAAACAAGACAACCCAGTTACCAACTGCTCGTCTTTTGCTTTTACCTCGTTTTACCATTAAACAGGCTAACAAAGAGAAGCCCTTCAGGCTCACTGAAATATAGTAGGTCCAGACCAACTCAATCTGTATGGGAATGAGATGCTTTCTATGTTAATCATCATGTGATCATGCTTCTATTTCTGAACATGCGTGTGAATGCGTGTGTATTTAAGCTCATCCATCCAAACGGAAGGAGAACGATTCCGCAAACACATCAAAGACTGAAAACAGGAGCACATAAAAGAGAGAAAATGCAAAACTGAAATATTCAACGCTCTCAGACGACAAACTAAAACGGCGTCTTTATTTCCATCCTTTTCCCAAGAGAGACTGCTGTCGGAGAAGAGGGTCGAGCTTGGAAGCTTCAAAACTGACATGCAAATTTGCCAAGCAAAAAACACAAGGGCCATGGCCAGTGGGCCAGAAATCGACTACATAGAAACCCATCTTGTGGTCCAAAATCCTGTCAGAGAGAAAGAAATGAGAGAGAAAAGGAGAAATCCATCAAAGGTGTGTCAAGGCTGGTCCTCAACGGCATGCTCCATGGCTAATAAAACGTGGCTGCTTCAAGTTCGGTCACAGTCCTTCATGTATAGCCTTTGAATCCACTCCAATGCCAGTGCTAGGTTGTTACAGTTTGTTGAATAGCTTATCGCCCTTTAATATTCACCGGCCCTGGTGGGCCCTGTTGACGTGTATTCTTGTTATGTTTAGATAATAAAATAACATATGTTTATCTGTAAACAGAAATTCACGTTCATTCAAAGCGCGACGATAAATAGCCAATGGGCTTATGTGCATTGCGGTCATGCAATGTCTTTGAGATGAGACAGAGTGAGATGAGATTGAGCTGGTGAGGCATCATGTATGAAGACCGGGTCTGTAACGTCATGAACAAGACTATGAAATGTTGCAATAAATAATTGAATTACTCTCTCCCTTGACGACCGGGTACGCGATTATTATTTCAACCACTATACGAAACGGCTGAATTCGAACAGCCTTGACCCACAGTTAAGGAATCCTGGAGCCTCTGCTTATCACTAAGGCTTTACACACTCCCTGAAACACTGACAAATACCTGAGGGAACTGAAAATGAACTGCCTTTTCACTTAATTTGAATGCCATGTGTTGGGTCATCACAGATTAAAAGAGGGGACTTATTCACCACAAACCTTACCATACCAAATGATTTTAACAACATCTAGAGCTTCACTGAACAAGTGTAAATAATATAGCAGGATCATGGCTTTCCTAATAAAAATGTCAATCTAAACTCCATCAAAAACTAGCCAGGTTCTTGGACCAGCTGTGTCAGAGGATAACATTCCTTACCAAGTCTGTGTTTGCTGCGCAGCCCAGTCTTGAGTGAGCCAGCTGTGACATGTTATAGGTCTCGGATGAGGAAGCCAGTTGTGAGTAATTAAATGTTATAGGTCTCAGAGGAGTGAGCCAGTGGTGAGTAATGATATGTTATAGGTCTCAGATGATTGAGCCAGTTCTGAGTTATGACATGTTATAGGTCTCAGATGATTGAGCCAGTTCTGAGTTATGACATGTTATATGTCCCAGAGGAGTGTATTTACAGTGTTTCAATGTAAAAAGTTAAATATCTCTTTATGGACAAGCTCAGGGAGGAACAGGAAGTGCTAAATATAGGTATTCCATCCCTCCTCTCTTAACACCTTGGGTTGCATTATTCATGACGCCCTAACCCGCCCATGCTGTATTCAGATATGTATCGTCCTGGCAAATCTATTGGCTTAAATGAGTACAATCCCTGACAGAGACAGAGCAGACGTTTGTACAATCTGACTGTGATTATATTATCTTTACATACAATTACATACAATTGAATTTAGTATGGACAGATAGAATTAAACTGAAAGCAGGTACTCAATATGGAAACAATCATTAAGGTCAACACTAGTTTCTTTAACCCCTTGTTCTAGCAGCTGGGTATTGTAAACCCCTTCAACCCATTGCTGCCGAAATGGCCATCACAGCATCCCCTCACCAAATTCACTTTCATCCCCATAACATCTCCTTACCAATTCCCTTAACATCTCCACCGTATCCCCTTACCAATTCCCTTAACATCTCCACCGTATCCCCTTACCAATTCCCTTAACATCTCCACCGTCTCCCCTTACCAATTCCCTTAACATCTCCACCGTATCCCCTTACCAATTCCCTTAACATCCCTACAATGTCCCCATTCCCTTAACATTCCTTCACCATTCACTTCAACGTCCCCTTAACACGCACTGGATCCCACCATCCATCCAGCCTTCTCCAAAGTAAATCTTTCTGCTTGGTTGGTTGGCAGCTGGACTCACTAGGCACAATATTGAGAGAGAGATAAGACAACTTCAACACATACATACACACACACACACAGCCTTCAGGTTCAAACAAACCTGGGCTGTGCTTCATTCAGTCTAGGTGTTCAATAGTAATGTCCATAAAAAAGGAACTGCCGAATGCAACAGATTGCAAGTACTACACAGAGCGGGAGTGTAGGTGTCTAGCATTGGATTCAATCTACAGACCTACAGAACTGGGAGCTTGGCAAAGTGCTGTAGCTCAAGGAACTTTGTACTCGGGCGGCAAAATTAACTACATTCAGATCAATAATGTGTCTTTTTTCTCTCTCCATGTTGCTGCTTCCCCACACACCAAGCCCGTCCCCCTGTCCGTTAAGGAGTAATGTTGCTCCAAGCCCGTCCCCCTGTCCGTTAAGCAGTAATGTTGCTCCAAGCCCGTCCCCCTGTCCGTTAAGCAGTAATGTTGCTCCAAGCCCGTCCCCCTGTCCGTTAAGCAGTAATGTTGCTCCAAGCCCGTCCCCCTGTCCGTTAAGCAGTAATGTTGCTCCAAGCCCGTCCCCCTGTCCGTTAAGCAGTAATGTTTCTCCAAGCCCGTCCCCCTGTCCGTTAAGCAGTAATGTTGCTCCTCCTCACTGTTAGAGCCACCATGTTTGCATGCTGTTCGGTTAGGTAAAATGCAGACAACATTGTTAAAAACAAAAATGATGCTGCTTGCGACTTAATTGTCATTATAAGTTGTTCTCTATTTCTCATTCTGGCAATATACATTGGCCCATGTATCACAATCGCAATATTATTTCATTCTACTGCAATTCTATATTTTGCCATGCCGCCCTACTTTGCGTGCTGCCCAAATATTGGACCACCTATCAAACTACAACAGAGGGACACAGAAAGAACATGTACATTGTGAACATAAATATTGGTTCTCATTCATATTTAAATTATTTGCAATGTTTCAACTCCTCACAAACTGTACATTTCCTTTATCTTTCAAACATTTGTGCATAATGTCTGCTATAAGGATAGATTTTTCTTCCTTATTTTCCCCCGCTCTGGGACAATTGTTTACCATGTGCATAAAGCTCCTTGAAATTGAAATTGAGAAAGGGGAGAAAGAGAGGGATAGGGAAGGCGTAAAGGGGGAAGGAAGGAGACAACTCACGTCTAAACAGAATGATAGGTTAGAGGGAAGGCATTGAAGCAGGCAGGGTGCTCTGTTCCTCTCTTCTTTCATTAGCATTTAGTGGATGTTGTTGTAGTGTTCCAGTGCCATTTGAAGCTCACTGTTGTGGAGGCAGCCTGCTCCCCAGATGAGCTACGCATCTATCCTTCTCTCCTTCTTTCTTTTCTCCTCTGTCTACGAAGCACATCCCTCTCTATGTTAATGCTCCGTGATGATCTGAGTGGGGCCACGATGAAAGGAATGAGAGAAAACTTGCTTTTCTTAAACCCTTTGTAGTTCTTTATGTCGTTACTATAGTGACAAGGGTGTGAAATTCAAACCAACGTAATCAAAAACAGGCAGTTCTGCTCTGCAACGTTTGCATGGAAGTAGGATTTCATTTTTGGGGGGGGGGTGCAGAGGTGTAGATCACACCTTCCTCTTACAAACAGCACTTTTGGTCCCCCAAAAAATACCATATGCCACTCTCCTGCGCTCATGCAGAAAGTGTTTATGCAGGAGGACTAACTGAAGTACAAACACAGACAGAGAAACACACACACACACACACACACCAGAATACTTTGGTTGTATTCACAATAAAGAATTAGCATAGGAAAAAGAAGAAAAAACCTACACAAGCAAGCATTAACATATGTGTACAAAAGTGCGCGCACACACACACACACACACACACACACACACACACACACACACAAGTTCCTGCTTTGGCTCTGAAGATCTCCTGGATGGTCTATAAAAGCCTTGAGTGTCTCCAGGCAGGTAGCAGACTGTTTCTATCTATGTGTGCAGGGATGACCTCCTCAGACTTCCCACTGAGGGTTTCATTAATTAGCTCGGAGGTTCCCAGTCGTCACTAACCAGAGGACTGCCTGCTTGTTACGGAGGGACGTCCTAATTTATGCGCCCAGATTTCTGATTGCTGTTCCATCAAAGACATCCTCTGTGGCGCCGCACACTCGTCTGGGTCACTGGTGACAGATGATAGGAGGATGTTTCCATCACTCTGTCAGCACACCATTATGTCTTTGCAGGGTATACGTGTCCTTGGAACTGAGCAATAAGAATAATGTATGCATTCACATCTTAGTGGACTGTAACAAGAGACTGAGAAATCAATGGGTTTTTGCCTGACAATGGTCTTAACGTATGCAATTCCCTGGCTAATAGCTGTCTTACTCGTGTCTCAGAAAAAGAAATCATACATAAACACATTCCGCATTTCTATTACCACTCAGAGTCAGTCATAGTGTGGAGTGTATTGTCCATTGATACTGAAAAGCGCAGTGCACAGTTAGAGACAACAGTACAGTAAAAAGGCTTGGGCCTAGGTTAGGTCTCCTATGTGAGAGACTGAGGTTGTGGACTGGGACAGAGAATAGGACTAGAGCTGGGGCTGTGGACTGGGACAGAGGATGGGACTAGAGCTGGGGCTCTGGACTAGGACAGAGGATGGGACTAGAGCTGGGGCTGTGGACAGGGACAGAGGATGGGACTAGAGCTGGGGTTGTGGACTGGGACAGTCCGCATTGTGCTTAGGCATTTAATTGTGGCGAACAAATCGTACTTCCATTAGAAGCACTGTAATGTGTGCTGTAATCTGGTAATGTATGGTATGAATTAGCGTGAGGAATGCATGTAGAGGCCCAGGATCAGTCCTGGTCCTGCCTAGCATGTCAATAGTATTCTGACAGAACTCAGACGTCATGGAATGACAGCAGGCGAAGAGGAGATGATGGCAGGTAGAAGAAACTAAGTCATCTTAACATCTGGTAGGAGAAAAATTATTGTAGCAGAAAATATGTCATATATGCTTACTGATAACCGTGCCGGACTTGAACGATCAATGACCTGAAATCAAAGGATTCATGAAACGAGGCCAAGAAAGAGTATGAAGACTTGGCCAAGCCCTTACTCCTTCCAGTGGTCCTATCGCCAATTAGGTCACCTGCTAATTATTAGACTGGGTAATGAGGTGGTGACCAAACCATGTCATTATAAAGTGAGGACAGAAAAGTAAAGGGCGGATTAGACATTTACAGACTAGAGCCTGTAGCTGATCCAATGACATCATCCGTAGCATAGATACGGGATATCAGACAGGAAGAGCATTGTTGCATTGTTACATGTGCAACTTAAAGGCCAAACACACAATGACTAAAATTATAAACTGAAATGACAACATACTGATGGCAATCGGTGAATAACATCATGGGTTAGCTCTGACCATCGTAATTTCCGTTTGAAAAAGTGGATTCTTGCAGGTGTGGCCTGTTAATATGAAGCGTGTGATTTTCCATTTCAAACAATTCCAATGCGAGCCAAGCAGGCCTGTGTTGAAATGCATCCTCACCACTTCCATGTCTAACAGGGCACCGCCTGCTGTAACCCCTGAAAACTTCACATCTGGTGGAGGGGCACTGCCTGCCAACAGATACCATGCCATGGAGGTCTCCACACACACACACACACACACAGAATGAAACAGTACATACGAACACACATACCCTGATGTCATTTCCCGGTGTTCTGGTTCTCTCCAGAACACCGGGTCTGATCTCGTCAATTCATTAACCTTGTCCTCTTCAGTCAAATTTCCAATCCACTGTTGTTGTGGATAAGACTGTTGGACAGGTGCATGCCAATAGCGAATTGGACTCTACCCGACACTATGAAGGTGCTACACAGCCAAGATAGGAAAGCTCTCTGGGGTCTCCTGAACTAAAGCATGAGACAGACAGGCACACAGGGAGAGACCGAAAGGGATGAGGGCAACATTTCATATAGTTTCAAATATCCACTGCCGCTTTCAATTACTGCACCAGGGAAAGCTCTCCAAATTACAGCTGTATCCCAGGCCCTGTAACTAGCACTTACCACCGTCTGAGTGCTTAAGCCTTTTTCTAAATCAGTGATTTTGGAGGATTGTATCATTGTATAATTGCATGGATGGAAGACGGTGTTGGCTCGCCGTGATACATTTTCCATAACTGGGATTGTGGCTTTGTGGGTGGATGATGTGTGTGAACAAATCCCATGTTTCTGATGTGTTTTGAAGCAAATGTAGCGGCAACTCCCCAAGTAGTGATGACATGTCAGAGACAGATATCTGAAGGAGAGGGTTGTCCTACTCACCTAAGAGACTCTTCCAGTTTGGACATCTTCTTCCTGGCTTCTTCTCTCTCCTTCTCAGCCTCATTGTGTAGAGCACGCACCTGTGAGGTCACATGTAAGAGACAGAGAAACAGAAAGAGACGGGGGAGAAAGCCAGATACACTTTCACGGAAGACCCATATCTTTGCAAGCCCACTTGTACCTGACCACAGTCACTGGTAGCGACTCCACATATCACCCAGCTCCCACTTCCATCAGAGCCTATCTACCTACCAAGAGGCAACTCTCCCTGAAGCCTCTCAATAAAAGTACAATTCTCTAGACTGTCGTCAATTACTTGTAGTTAGAACAGAAGTTGAACAATAACGGGAACAGGATGCCATTTTATAAAATTGTCCCAAAGCCTCCTTTTCTCCAATGTTAGAATTCAATAACACAAATATTTAACAAAAGGTGAAATGGAATTGAACCTAAGGTTGAACCTAATAACCTAGCTAGTTAGCCTGCAGGTGTAGTAGTTCAGTTCCCCCACCCCATGACTGGCTGCCTGGCCCTTCAACAGGCATGTGCCTCCCTTTGAAGATGGACCAGGTGTTTGAATAAATGTTAAAACCCATTCTTCAGCCACCTGACTCTAGCCTGGCCTGGACCAACTCATTAGATGGCGGTATTTTTTATGACAACATGACTGACTTTGAAGTGGGGCTTGAAAGAAAGAGGGGTTGCATTCTGGTTGCAATTAATAGCCATGCAGCAGTTAGTTGAGGCGACCAAACATGGCTTTTCGCATAGACACACAAGACCCCGACCGTCCTATCACCCCACCACCACTACAACCAAAGACCCTGTGTCCAGCAGTAGTCTTGCCTGTTAATCATAGTTTGGAGTTTATATGCAGGACAAATAATATCAAATAAAAGCTGAGAGAGGGAGCCGGTCAGGATCCTAGGCCCAAGGCTTTGATCTCTCCCATTTAACCTTGGTCATTATATCAAGGGCTTTTTGTAAGGAAGGCAGCATTTCATCAGAATCAGGTTTTGGGATCAACAGAGTTTCTTTTAGGCACAGTAGACCTTCATAGTTCAGTTGCCAGCAGCATCCTGCATCCCACTGGTGTCTCAGTGGTTAGGCAGGGTTGGTGATCTATTATCAAATGTAACCTATTACGGCCACCTAATCATTCCCAGCAACCGGCTCATTAATGAAGCCTTCCAAATGCATGCAGTGATCTCTAACGGTGATTTCTCTGGAAAAGAGTGTCAGCTAAATTGCTGAATTGCAGAGAAAAATCAGTGGGGACAAATCTACTGAGGCAATGTTTACATACTCAACATTCTCTAGTAATAGGCCTACTGGTCCCATAGCGATTTATATTACTCATTTACAATTTCCTTTCTGAAGGCTAACCGGGGACATTTGCAGGCCACTTAAATGGACGCTGTCCACAAAAAACTGGGATGTCTGCCTGCTCGCTCCAGACAAAGAACATGGCTCAACTGATAGATCTAGTGGTTAAAAAAGATTTGAAAAATGAAGTTGGCTAGTATGAAGATAAGTAGGTATGCTTACTTCTAGACCGGATGTAAGAGCGGACAGAGGTGTGTCAGACCTGGTTATTCCACGCTGAGCTGGACCAGTTCAATGACACATGACTCGCCCCCAGCTTATGACGGCTTTCGAGTATCTTTGTTCACATTAAAAACTCAACCAGGACCCATGAAAAAAATATGAAATCTCCAATGTAAAGCCTTATTTTTAATGAGTCTCAGTTATTTATAAAGCATTGTCATTAAGGAAATCAAAATAAGCTTAAAAAATAATGAAGTGGAAAACATTGTATCACAGCTCTAATACACTGAATGCAGACATTTTTATTTAGTCTAGTCTTAGTCATTTTGCCATTTGAATAATGATTAAGTCAATTGTGAAAATTATGAAAACACAACGTCCTCACATTTTTGTCAAAATGTGGGAAAAGTCAATATAGCCAATATACCAACAATACAATGTCAATACATGATTTGTAATTTGACTTTCTACAACTCATCAGCCTCAATTCCCTCACAGAGAATTCTACAGACGTTTTCAGGGGTCTCCAGTCTGTTCAGGCATGAGATGAAACATGTTTTAAGCTACTCTCTTTTTGTGCTTTTAACTTGGCACATTCTTCTCTCCCTGGCATCCTTTCCCCCATACAAAAGAAAGCACTACAAATTCTGCCAATATATCTGGTCAAATAAGGGTTCATGACCTACTTTAAAGGGGATATAACATTTCTTACAACCCCCAAAATTCTAGCAAACATTTTCCCAAACTCAGTTCTCAGATTTTAAGTGGTACAGCAAAACAGGCATGGCAGCCCAATCACATCAGAAAAAATTAAATATAGGTCTGGACCTGGCCCATGGTTTATAGTTAAACATAAATACGTGGGGCTTGAATCTGACTTGAATTATACAATGATATAATACTGCTGCTTTCATCTTATACAATTAACATATACGATGTGCTTACAAAACCGAAGATGTACTTACTCCAGCAAGGTGAAATTCATTTAGAGTTCCGATAAGGTTTGGGAACACGATAAGTGAATAAACACCTATTATTTGCTTCACTGGCACGTGTGTGAGTGTAGTTCATAGTTCTACTAGTAACAATTGATTTGAAATGCTTTTTATACTCTTATAAGATGAACTCAGCATTGTACTCGCATTGACAAATAAACCAACAATCTCTAAAATCCTGAGATGCTGTAACAGGAGCATTTGCATTAGTCTACCTCATGAGAATGTCACACTGAATTTGCTACGCTTACGGAGTACAATCCCCTCACCAATATTGCCACCAGCATTAATTGATCCACACAATAGTTTGACTACTACCCTACTACTATGGTAGGCGCGCTCTGTTTATTTCTGCTATGCAGAAGGTGCATTTGCCATGCTGAGGTCCTAAACAGCTCGCGTACACACAGGCCCATGTGGCTCTTATCAGCTGATGATCAAACAAACGCACCACACAGACGGCCAAAAGGCCGAACATTTATTTCCCAGATAGTGTGTTTCATTTAGTTTTTTAAGCCACTGGTGACTAAACAGGAGTAGGAACATTTTCAAGTAGCTGCGAGCCTGTGTGGTCTAAAACAAGATGTAACAAAAAATGTAAAAACTACAAGTACTTGAGAATATTCTTGAGAACTACTCATACAAAGTACCAAATTGCACCAAGTGTGTGTGTGAGAGAGTGAGAGTGAGAGTGAGAGTGAGAGTGAGTGTGAGTGTGAGTGTGAGTGTGAGTGTGAGTGTGAGTGTGAGTGTGAGTGTGAGTGTGTGAGAGTGTGAGAGTGTGAGAGTGTGAGAGTGTGAGAGAGTGAGAGAGTGAGTGTGAGAGTGAGAGAGAGAGAGAGAGAGAGTGAGTGTGAGTGTGAGTGTGAGTGCGGGAGAGAGAGAGAGAAATATATACAAATCTGATAAAATAAATATATATACAGATCTGGAGACCACTTCAAAATGATCAGTTTCTCAGTTTTTACTATTAATAGGTATGTGTGAGTAAAATTTACATTTTGGTTTTATTCTATAAACTACTGACAACATGAATCCCAAATTCCAAAGCTGGGCAAAGCTGAAAATTTGACTCGTCATAGAAGATGACCTTAGGCCATTCCTCTACAGTCTAAATGCTTATAGTCTTTAGCAAACTTCAGCCTGACTCTTCTTTGCTTTGCATTGATGAAGGGCTTTTTTTCTAGCTTTGCATGACCTCAGCCCTGCGCCAAGGAGCCTGTTTCAAACCATCCTCGCCGTGCACTTCACTCCAGCTGCTGTTTGCCATTCTTTTTGTAGGTCACCTGATGTCATGCTACGGTTGAGTGACATTCGAATGAGTGGATGGTAATCTCGATCAGTGGACAGCAGTTTTCCCCCTCTGCCAGTCTGTAGCTTTGTTGTCCCGATGTCTGTTGCTTGACCTTGTTCTTATGCACCGCAGTCTTGAAAATTTTCAGGATGGAAGAAACTTGACACTTACTTTATTACTCTAGCTATAAAGCCAGAATTGAACCCTTCTTTTCCTCACTCAAAGCTTTTCTTATCAACTCTTTTGTCATGGTGAATATTTCTTTTTAATTCAAATTACCCTTGAGGTACTACTTGCACTACTACTACTACTTGTTTTCGCAATGCAGCTAGTCCTATTGCAAGAGGAAGTTGATGATCACCCAATCACATTAAGTAAAAAAGGTGTGCCTGTGTTTGAGTTTAACAGACATTGGAATGGAAGCCATACAATTAAGAGTGGTCTCAATTTTTTCCAGAACTGTGCGCTCACTCACCCACTGACCCACCCACCCGCTCACCCACCGACACACCCACCCACTGACCCACCCACCCACTGACCCACCCATAATGTGTATCCTAATAAACTACACTGTACTAATTCTATCAAAGTGTTTGGATATATATACAGCACAAACTGTTCATGTTCCATGCTAGCCAAGAGGTTGGCAATAGAATCAGAAATTACTGAGGTGGTTAAGAAAGTTTGTACCTTTTTCTCACTGTCACGCTGCAGATCAGCTTTATCTTGTTGGAATTTGTTCTCTGTGTCCTGGAAAATAAGCCAGTAGTCTGAGACACATTTACACTGTATGTGACAACAAAAAACGACAGCAAGTTGTTGTTAGATATGAAACCTTTTTTTTTGCTTATGGGTCCCTGGCCAAATTCCAATATTTTGAAATGAATTTGGTACAAATGGGTCTTTGGCCAACCTCAGGATAACCAGGCCACTTTTCAGAATCTGGATTGTACTTATACCATTTATGGTCAAATGCAATCACACACCCTAAGTTGTTTGTGTCTCCTGTGCTCACTGTCGTGCAACTGCTGTCTTAGCTGGGCCACAGTTTGTTCCAAGTCCTCAATCACATCAGAGGCCTGGGGGATAGAGAGATAGACAGTTTGAAGAAAAAATAAAGAGTGAGAGAGGTACAAAGTTGAGAGAAAAGAGAGAAAGCATAGAACATCATAATGCCCCAATCCCATGGACCGACTAGCAGTTTACATTGGTCTAAAAATCAGTCAGGATAAATTGGCTTAGATACATATGTTTAGGATATTATGACGTATGTCTTAGCGTCACCAAAATCTGACAATATTCAAATTGAGGAAGTTATTTTATACAATATGCCACGTTATATGATTACATTGCATTGAAACTAGCATTTTTGGTTCTCTTGATTTTCAAACTAACTTTCTTTCAGTAGTAGTAGTGGTAGTAGTTGCTATAGTAGTAGTAGTAGTAGTAGTAGTGGGCAGTTTAGCAGTCGTGTATGGTTTGTTACCTTAGCAGCAGAGAGTGCATGTTCCTGTTGGAAGTGGCTGATGTCAGTTTCGTGTTTACCCTGGAGCTTCTGCAGGGCTTCTTCATGCTGCAAACTTTGCTGCTCCATGTCCCTCAGTAGTGACAAGTGCCTAGACAATAAGATAAGTTACTCAATATCATACACATCCAGTTACTCACTCACCAATGACCATCAGAGCCACTGACTTATAAGGTCCTATTGTTTCGCTCCAACAGAGGATGGAACCAGTGATACAGCAGGTGCTTACAGTGCCGTCAAATGCTTGTTTATTTTTCAAAAAAAAAAAAAATCCCCAGCAAAAATACATCTGAAACCTTTTTTTCTAGAAAGGCTCCTGCTTGATTTGGTTAATCATCCAAACAATAAAGCAATGAGAAATTTGGGATGAAAAAAAAAGGTGTGAAAGCAGAATTCAAAAACAACTACTATGCTGTGCATATATTACTAATCACCCCTGACTCATTCTTGTAGCTAAACATCTCTAGCCACCTAATGCACCTGTCAGTGCCTGGGAAACTAGACCTACGAGGTTTGAGTGAGTCTCTCATTCCCTCACCTTCGATTGGCCTCCTGCAGCTCCGAGCTGATAGTAGCAATGTGGATCTCCAGCTGGCCCTTATCCTGCGTCACCTTCTGCCTCAGCACATTTCCATTATCCACCTCCACTGAAAGCTGCTTCACACGCACCTCAAGCTCTCGCACTGTCTGCTCCTAAACAGGGCGGAGAGGGTGGCACAATGGTCTTTATTCGTTTTTATTCCATTTGATTTATATGGAGAGGACTATGAGAACGAGAGATTAAATCTTAATTAACTACAATCTAGATGAACCCTTCTGATACTCAGTTTCAACCCACTGTTTTAAGGATTGAGTAAGTTAGGTTTTAAATTCCAAAACACCATCTCAGTATCATACTCAGCCTGAACCCACTATCCCAGCGCCACAGTTTACCCAACTGAATTCAACCTCAATTCCAGTCAGCCTGAACCCACTGTGTTTCTCAGAAGCAGATTCTTCAATTCTCAGTTAAGCGCCAGACATCAAAGTCCTCAATGCTCCAGGGAGAGATCCTATCAGCTGGGACTGTTTTAAAAGACACATCTGATGCATCTGTTCCCTCTGCAAAGTCTCAAAGTTAAAGAGAAAGTTTCCCAGAGAAACTGCAGAAAAACAGAGTGGGACTTCAAAAGTCAAGTGTTCCGCATTCTCTCTTCTTCCAAAACTGTCTTCTCTCTCCCCAAGCACTGCCCTAGTTCTGACTGCTCCATAAACTCCTGACAATACCAGTTTAAAGGGCAGACAGAAGTTGAGCTCAAACGCATAGCTTTTGACCTACGTAATCCTACTGAAATCCTCTAATCCCATTCTTCATAAACCAGACAACGGTTCCAGATTACCAATCAGACACCCTGATACTGAACTCTACAAAGGGGCGATCAAACAAAGTCCAGCAGAGGTTTCATTTGGGTACATTGTATTATCCTGGCTAGTCCCTCAGGTTCAACACCTAATAAACTGGCGATGTGACCATCGACCATCCTTGTGTGACAGTTTGGAATGCAGCACAGGCTAATAGAAGCGACGACGGATTGGCTGATTAAAGATGGGGAACATGCAGTCCTCTCTAGGCGATGAGAGAGCTGACCGATGACAGGAGAGCTCCATGTGATTTTAGGAGGGAGAGGGGCGGCCAAAACTGTCAGGCACTGTAAGAGGAATCCTTTGTGGATTGTCTGCAGGCGGGACTTAAGAAAGTGAACAAGGGGGACTGAGTCTAGACGCGTGGTGACACTTAGCGTCCTGGCAAGGAATAATAAGGTGATGAAGCGGCTGTGTGTCTGTGTGTTCGGGAGCACCAGGTGTTTGCAGCGCATTATATTACATTACAGCACTGAGCACCACTAACAGGCTCCTTCAGGGAAGAGGGAGTAAGAAAGTGACAAGTGAGCAGTGATAGGCTATATATTAGCCTTGCTCGCCTGAGTCCTAATAGATGAACCTAGGATAAGAGGGTCTTCGTTGAAGTGAGAGAACCACATTTGGCACTGCAACAAAGAAAACAATTTGCCCTCCAAAATGTGTGTAACAGATTCAATATTCTATGATGAAGGACGTTTCGATGTCAGTAAGTGTTCACCTCACACCTCACTCGGCACACCTCAAAATTATTGGCATCCATGAAAAAGATGTGTAAAATTACAGGTAATAATCTATACCATAACACGGCAGCATGTGGAATAGAATTTAGATTGTTGCAGTGTATTGCAATTAGGAGAGACACAGGGAATGGACCAAAAAAAACTTTAAATACAAAACGGTAAATACACACCGCTTAGGAAGGTGAGGCGGCTTCATTCTCAAGAGCCTCATGGTGGCGGTTCAGGAGGTATGGGTGTGACAATCTCTTAGGCGGTGGCCTAGATACTCTTCTCCTTATTCTGATTCCAGTGTGTAATGGGCAGAGCAGCAGAACGATCCAGCATCTCACTCTGTCAGACCTTCATCTGCCCAGTGCTGCCGGTGTTTTTTCATCTTCATTTTTGGCTGCGGCATATGTTTTTGGCAGTTGGCAGTCAACTTTAAAGGCGCACTACCGACTTCTACTGGGCTGGATTGTAGGCCAAATATCCATAAGAATTCCCAGAATCACTAATTTAAAACACTATACAAAGTCCTGTAATAATAATCAAAAATGTCTGTAAATCCAATTAGTATAAACAATTAAATGAAATCGCTATTAAATAAACCACAATTGCTTATGCAATTAATATTAATTGCATGATTTTCTGGATTCTGTATGACAGCAATTTTAGAAAACACATTTCTGTCCAAACAAATCAGTGCATTATGTTAAATGCCCCTACTATGTTTCATTCTAAACTATGACCAGTGCTTGACTGTCATTTTCCAGCAAGTCAAGCACCAATAGAATTACTGGTATGTGCTGGAACCAGGCTCGATACAGCTTCCACTTAGGTAAAGCACTTGCTATGGATGTGTGTGGTTCTACCAAGAAAGATGCGCTAAGGGCGACAAAAAAATGAGTGTTAAATTAATAGCACACATTAACACATTATCTTTGACAGACATAATTCATGCCAAGAGCTGCTCAGTGGGGACCTTTGATCCTTCCCTGACATGGCTTATTCTGGATGGTGTCAAATCAGTCTCAAAACTTGCTCGCGGGCACATGCCACTTCGATTTGAAAAAATATGCACAACGTGCTCGACTTGAATTTCTCCTGTCATCTTGGTGTATCTAAAAGTGCGATGACACTCCATTTCGAATTGTCATCTGCACCCAAACATGTTCTGAGAAGAATTTGTCATCATAGATTAGAGGCAGATGTGCCTCATCAGGAGATAGCAGCGGAACTGTGCTCAAGGGCCCCAATCTGCCGCTCAGGTGTTTGTCCGATGGAGATGCACAAGTGCAGGTTTGCATGCCACTGCATGTACAGTTTTGCTCATAAGTTTGCATACCCTGGCAGAAATTGTGAAATCTTTTTTTGGAAACAAGACTGGTTGTGCACACAAACTGTCTTTTATTGAAGGATAGAGATCATATGAAGCCATTTATCATCACATAGTTGTTTGGCTCCTTTTTAAATCACAATGGTAATAGAAATCACCCCAAAGAACCTGATCAAAAGTTGACACACCCTTTAATGTTTGGCCTTGTTACAGACAAAGAGACACACAAAGAAATGGCAATTTAAGGTTTATTTCTCCAAACCTGTAGCAATTAATGTCTGTGCATAAATAGTCAATGAGTTTGATAGCTCTCAAGTGAATGCACTGAGCAGGCGAGATATTGGGCTATGGGGAACACACAAATAACTATCAAAAGACCTGCATAACAAGGTAATGGAACAATATAAAGAATATAAAACGATATCCAAAGCCTTGCAAACGCCAGTCAGTACTGTTAAATCACATATTAAGAATTGGAAAATTTGGGGATCTCCTGAAACCAGGCCAAGATCAGGAAAACCAAGAAAAATTTCAGGCATAACTGCCAGAAGAATTGTTCAGTATACAAAGAAAAACTCACAGGTAACCTCAGGAAAAATTCAGGCTGCTCTGGAAAAAAACTGAGTGTTTGTTTCAAGGAGCACAATCAGATGGAACTTGAACAAAAATTAGCTGCACGGTCGAGTTGCCAGAAAGAAGCCTTTACTGCGCCAATGCCACAAAAAAGCCCAGTTACAATATGACTGACAAAACCTTGACATGCCTCACAGCTTCTGGCACATTTGGAATGACGAGACCCAAATAGTGCTTTATTGTCACAACCATAAGCGTTAAGTTTGGAGAAGGGTCAACAAGGCCCATAGTGAACAGAATTCCATCACTGTGAAGCATGGTGGTGGCTCACTGATGTTTTGGCGGTGTGTGAGCTTTAAATACACGGGGAATCTCGTGAAAATTTATGGGGCATTCTTCTGCATGAAAGCTGCGCATGGGACACTCTTGGACTTTGCAGCACAACAATGACCTTAAGCACAAGGCCAAGTGGATCCACGAGTGGTTACAGCAGAAAAATTTGAATGTTCTGGAGTGGCCATCACAGTCTCCTGACCTTAATATTATCAAGCCACTCTGGGGAGATCTCAAACGTTAATGCAAGACAACCAAAGACCTTGCATGATTTGGAGGCATTTTGTCAAAACGAATGTTCAGCTATACAACCTGCAATAATTCAGGGCCTTATAGAAAACTATTACAAAAGACGGCACGCTGTCATGGATGCTAAAGGGGTCAATACACAGTATTAAGAACTAAGGGTATACAGACTTTGAACAGGGGTCAGTCATTTTTTTTCTTTGTTGTGTTTAATATTGTGTCATTCTGTTATGACCTACAGTCAAATATGAATCCCATAAGAAATAAAAGACTTGTGTTTTGCCTGCTCACTCATGTTTGCTTTGCAAATGGTACATACAGCTAAAATGAAATAGATTCATAAAAAAAAAATTGCTAAAAAATATTTATTTCATGTTAGCAAAAAACAAATTATTTTACACAAATAATGAATTGTTGGAGACATATCATCTAAGGAACAGTGTGTAAGTGTGTATGATTGAAATTGGCTGCTCGAATAGTTTAAATGTATGCATGTTCAGCCAAAGATTTAACGGTCAAAAACAGAAACACACTTGAAACAATATCATAACAACATTAGTCGGATGACTGACACTGACATACAACAGATTATGCAGCAAAAGAATATAGGTAAATATATACAATTGCTCAATGCAATTAACCCATGGGCTGCGTCTCCTCACCGTTTGCCTCCATTCCAACTCAGAAATGCTCAACACGGCAAGCCCCACCCCCCCAAAGTTCCAGTACTTTGGGAAAGTACTAACCCCCAAGCAGGGACTGTTTTGGTGTAAAATATAATCCCCGGAACTTCATTTAGACCCTGGTTCCTCAAAAAGTTCCTAATGCCTGGGTAAAGATCATGCGATAGAAACACAGCTTAAATAAAATATCCTTAAACTGTGTAGTGAAATATGTAGAATTCTCGAACACTGAATTTAAATAACACAACTCACCAAACATAGGGTGAGAAGACTACAAGTTAATGCAAACTGACAGATTGACTTACACGAATTTCTAAATGGGGAATATCTCAAGGAACAGGAAAATGTTCTATAAAAAAAATGACAAAAATATTTAAAACACAAACTGCAGATGTTTTCTGGTCAGTTATTCTTATTTCTATACTAGAATTGCAGTAAAACCCTTACACATGGCCCATTTAAAAGAAATAATATGACTTCAGCTGTCTTAATATTGACACACCCATTGCTGATACTCTACATTAACTATCTTCTGTCAATGTGCATTCCTGCCTTACCATGAAGATGGTGATGATAAGTTTAGGGAAGCATTGATGATGGACAGATCAATAAAAGCTGACACTAATTTGAAATTTCATCTAAGAGATCTGTCTTGTCAAGGAAATATTAAATAGGGCGTATAAAGGAGAATGAATTGACAATTTATCTCATCTTGGCTGAGTGGTAATATCCTGGATGTGAACTCCTATGTTGGCAACCATCTATAAACCTGGTAAACTTCCAATGTTGTATTAGTTGAAAGACAAGAACAAACAAGTGATATATCCAAACAAATCACTGCTTAACATTTTTAAAGAGCCCGCATGGGTTGTCTACCAACATTAATAACAATGTAAAAAAAACTTGAACTCTTTTGAAATACAACCTTTCAACAATATTCTGGGTATGATTCAAGATAATGCGTCAGCTTTGGAAACATCTCAGAAAACGTAAAGAACTTGAATAAATGTGATACCTTATTGGTATTTTATTAACAAAACATTTCCTAAAAGTTTAAACATGGATACATATAATAAAAAATAAAAAAAATCTATAATGTTCAAGGAACATTCTCATTGTCCTGAGAACATTAAGAAACAATCTTGGTTCTATTTGAAGCATTATTCTGAGAACATGAAGAAAAAAATATTATACTGTACATTCCATTCAAAGCATAAAAAACTATCTTGTTTTGCATTTTCAGGTGTTTTGGTTGCACCCACTAATCTTAATGAGTAGAAATCCAGTTAAGTGCTTGCTCAGAATCTGTCAAATACATTTGGCACCATGTTTCAAATGTGAGGAGATGTTTTGTAATAATTGGTCTTGAAGGGCGTTGCAGTTAATAAACCGTTCTTGAGAAACAGAAACAAGAAAAATCTGCAACATCCTACATGGCAATTCTGAACACTTCTTGAAGTCAAAATGTGTAATTTGGTGACAGATGACTATGCCAGCAAGCACTTCCAATGCATTTTCTGTCTTCAACTTGCCCTGTTCATTTAAATGTCTTCACTATATTTCTTCATTTCACATGATATCAATTACATTACAACGCAATAAATTCATGTTACATTCAATTGCATTCATGTTTATTTGAAAACATGGACCCACACAACGAGTGGCTAGCAAAAAATGTGACAAAGCACCCCTTGTCCCCCTATCCACCCATTTACTTCGAGAGGCTCTGGACCAATTTGTGCCAACCTAACCTGGACCCCCTCAGATCTATCTCACCTCAAATAGTAATTATTCTAGTGTGCACCCATGTTGTGAGTCTCAACCGATGTTTGCATGTGCTTTTTGTGCAGGTCACCCTAAACTAACAAGAGATAAAGCACTGCAATTTCATTAGAAGAAAGAGGGCCCTTTAATTTTGCAGGCCACACCTGGCTATAGACTGTGCATAATTACTAAAACCTGGTCTCACACACACTATTCTTGATGCCTCTTAAATTCCTGCCTGCTGACAGACTAAGGCCAGGAGTCTCTCTGCCCATAGTAGTGTGTCTGTGTGGGAGAGAGAGAGCAAGAGATAGAGCGAGAGATGGAGCGAGAGATGGAGCGAGATGAGAGAACGAGAGAGAACTAAAGAGCGAACAAGAGAGAGGGAGGTGGAGAGAGACCAAGAAATCAATGTGTGCGTGTAGGCCTATTACATTATATAGATTTCTTTTAACTATATATATGTGTGTGTGTGTGTGTGTGTGTGTGTGTGTGTGTGTGTGTGTGTGTGTTATATATATAAATAAATAAATAAATAAATAAAAGGATGTTTCTGCTAAACACAACAAATATATTATTTTAAAAAGCAAGAACAGATTGAATTTATGGGAAATAAATTCCATATGCATTAATTATACAACCACATATTTTGATACTTTGACATCAGTGAGATTCAAACCTATGATCTTCTGCTCTCTATCATGGAATTAGTCCACCCTGCAGGAAAGCAAGGCAACCTTTTCCTCCTACATAGATATCGGCTCATTACAGGGTATTGAAATTGACTCCATTTGAAAAGAACCAAATCGGTGAGGTAAATTAGTGGCCTAGAGAGATGGAGTAAGAGGGGCCTGTTTTCCAGTTATACCATTTGGAAATTATACTGCCTGTTGTACATAGCCTCTCAGTGTAGGGTAAACAACTTATTTGGACACTGTTGTGTTTTTGCAGGTAAAAGGGACACATAATTGGATTAAGATTCAACCAGTCAAGAACTTTCCAGTTTTTGCCCTGAAAAATTCCACTATTTAATTAATATGTGCCGGACCAACACACACAGCGGCTAACGAGAGACGTGAATATCAGTAACAGGGGTCTGTTTTCCTGCATTTTGTAATGGAAGTTATAACAATTAGAAATGATATCACCTGTTGTACATAGCAACTCATTGTAGGGTAAACCATATTTGGATAGTCTTTTTGCAGGTAAAAAGGCACACACACAACTGAAAAATTCCTTAGTTGTGTTTTTGGGGTGAGTGTCCTGCAGCATGATGTAGCACTGTCTAATGATTTACAGGCATTTAGTTCAACATTTCTGTACATTTGAGAAGTCATCCTGCCGCTGCCGTCAGCAGTCAGATCATCAATAAAGCCCAGTGTGTCAGTTCCAGGGGCCGCCATACATGCCCAAGCCATAGCACCACCACACGATGTTACACAGATGAGGGGTATGCTTGAGATCATGTACAGTTGGTCTTTGTCCACACTCTCCATCATTCTGGTACAGATTCATCTTCATCTCATCTGTCCACAAGGCTTTTTTATGGTTTCCATCTTGTGGTAATCCCTGTGAGGCTATGCTGGTGCGCTCCTCGCTTCATGGTATTGTTTGACAAATCTATGCCTACATCCTAGAGTGTGTTACTGATCTGTTCAACAATTAAAGCATGTTTTCTTTTTGAAAGAGTTCTTTGGTGGTTTACAGTGGTCTTCCACACTGGTATACCAGGTAATTTCCTATTGCGGGAGCTAATCAGTGCGTTCTTGCATATGAGTTATGATTTTGACACACAACGTTTTGGCTAAGTCTCTGATCAATTTATTCAGATCAATTTACTCAGAATGGAAAACATCCCATCATTCACATGCATTTTTCTTCCTACGTTGAAAGACAACCACCACAGACTCCAAAAACAAACGCCACACCTAGAATCACTTCTACACCTTTTGTTAGATCTGTAATGTGTGAACTAACGATGCAGTTTAGGTTCTCTCTAACTCTAATTCAGCACACCTGATTCGGATTATTAGCGGGATGAAAAGCTTTAATCGGGTTAGTCACAAATAGGGTTGAAGAGAAAACAGAAGATCACCAGACCCTAACCCTAATTCGGACTCTAACCATGGCTTCTACCGTATATATAACCTAACCCAAATTGTAACCCTGCCAGTGTGGTTGCTAGCTATCTGACTGGGCTAGCCAGTGTCAAACATGTCAAATGACACCTACCAGTCAGCAATCTATCAAAAAGATCTGCGTCTGTGAATCTGACATGTCAACTACGTTGGCATCAGCCTAGCATCAACATGGAAACACAATCTGACATGTCAACTACGTTGGCATCAGCCTGGCATCAACATGGAAACACAATCTGACATGTCAACTACGTTGGCATCAGCCTGGCATCAACATGGAAACACAATCTGACATGTCAACTACGTTGGCATAAGCCTGGCATCAACATGGAAACACAATCTGACATGTCAACTACGTTGGCATCAGCCTAGCATCGACATGGGAACACAATCTGACATATCAACTACGTTGGCATCAGCCTGGCATCAACATGGAAACACAATCTGACATGTCAACTACGTTTGCATCAGCCTGGCATCACCATGGAAACACAATCTGACATGTCAACTACGTTGGCATCAGCCTGGCATCAACATGGAAACACAAAGAAATCATTTCTCCCAAATGCACTGGATTTGATAAGAAAATAAAGTAACATTTTGTGTTTTTTGTAACACTCAGGGAGCAAAGCAGGCTTACCCAATGTATCCCTATGTTAGTTAGAAAGGGCACCAACCCAACCAAGCAAAATAAATTACAAAAATAATGAATTTATTTAAATAAGGAGTAGATTTCAGGCCATTTTAATATTATTATTTAAACATGCTCACACGCCCACATTACCATATTTTTAGAAAGCAAAAGTACGATATGTATTGTATGTTGAGTATTGCTGTACATCTCGCCTACTTACGGTAGCCCGTGTCTGTGCACCATTCTCGGCCTCCATCTTGGCCAGCCTTTGGTTGGTTTCCTCCAGCAGCTCCTGAATGTTGTCTGTGTGCTTCTTCTGAAGCTCAAACTTTTCCTGCTCCATGCCAGCCACCACTGTGTGCAGCTGGGGGGAGGAGGGCAAACAAAAACGTCCACGTTAGTCAGTCAATCACAGCTTCTACACGTGGTTCCTTAGCCACCTCCACTGCCCGAAGTGTCCAATTATAGTCATTCTACTATACCACCTCCTGCCTTTCTTATTCTTCAGTTATACATTCTATTTCTTTACAACACTATCTTGATCTCTTTCTTTCAAAGGCATAACAAATTATCCTTATTCAAGGATGGGACATCTTTAAGCAGAGATTTTCTTTTGGATTTCACTTTTATATGCACAATGACCATGAAAAGATCTAATTAAGATCTCCTCAAATGCCAACAGCTAAATTAAATAGAGTTATAGGGACTGAGAACACAATTCAAAAGCTGCGCAGTTCAGTAGTCAAACATACATACCTAGCCGGGTGAGCCCAACAAGGAATGTCTACAATTAAATTTGGCTTAGTTCAGGTCTGCCCAACGTCAGTCCCTTCTAATGCCTCAGATTGCAGCCTTCTTCAGGGTAAGGCGGGCATATCGACGACACCACTTGAACTGTACCTTTTTCTCCCACTCGTTTTTCAGGGTGTCAGTGCTCTGGTCTGCCATCTTCTTCAGCTCTGCGATCTGCTTCTCTTTAGCCTCGCGAATGACCTGGGACTCGCGCACCACGCTTTGAACTGCGGGTGGAAGAACGACACAGGCTGAGCACTTCACAAGGCCGTACCTCAGCGCCCACACACATGAAAACAGAGACAAACATAAGCACAACCCCCCACCTCCCCCCAAATAAAAGTTTTCACACCACGTCAGCACAGGTCAATAAAAGCTACATGCTTATGTGCTGTCACTGTTGTTTTGTATGCTAGCACTAAAAATACCTCCAGCATCCCATACTGTGTCAGTGAGGTCAAGCTGAGTAAAGGGAACCACTGCAACTACATCACTCGGCGATGGAAGTGTACTACACACGGTGTCACTACAGAATCAGTTCATACCAGAGGGTATGTGAACTGCGTGGTTAGGCCCAACACAGCTGGGTAGTGTCGTGGCACACCAGTTGGGTCTACCCCTGTAACAGTAACGCTGCGTTTATACTGAGCTTTTACTCTGAGTGTGCAGAGACACATTAGTGTAAACATCCCCTCCAGTCTGCCTCAAGGCCCGACCCCAATCATGACCGTACAACCTCTGACCTTTCTTCTCCAACTTGCGTACGGTCTCCTCCGACTCCTTTTGTTTGACTCGGTACATGGTCTTCAGTTCCTCAATCTCGCCATTCTTACGATCCAAAATCTGAAAGACAAATAGTTTCTGGTGTTTTTCAAGATGCACTTGTTCAAGTGTTTCAAAGCATTGCACTATGTTACAGACCATGAGATCTAACACACATCATACAAAGCACCATCCATACTTCCGTGTCTATATTTTTTATTGCTTATCTGGACATATAGGGATACATGTATTCAAACATTTAATTAACTTTCAGATTCAACCCATCTGCTATGCACATTGATACAATGTACACAGCAAAACCTAAGTCCAATGCAATGCTCAAGAGGCTGAAGTACATTACGTATTGAACAATGTAACGTCTTTTAAAACATGTATTGAGTACTGAGTGTCACCTGAGCCAAAAGCAATTCCACAGCAGTACGAGTTCATTGGTTTGGATAAACGATTTACCAGACACAAAAACACAAGGAAACCTTCAAAGTACATTAAGTACACTTGCAGATTAATATAAAAACTGCCAAGAATATATAACTGCACTTTCAGTGGAGAGAATAAATGAATACTTTTTCCCAACAAAAGTCAGCAGAAATATATCTTGGATGCAAACAAAGGTGCACCAACCCTCTCCATCCACCCCATACAAAAAATGGATGACAGATGAAAGCGAAATCCCACTAATTTTCTGGTTGCTAAAATTCTAAATAATTTACAAAAATTCCCGTTCAATAAAAAATGTAGGGTATCAAGATAAAAATGCCAATCTCTTGGTTACATTTTTAAAATATACCAGACTACATTTTTCATAGCTTTAGTAAGCTGTTTGAGCAAAAATGAAAGTGAGAATATAATGACTGCACTATAAGTAAGTTGGTTTGATTGCAAACTTGTTGCTGTAATTCAAGTAACTTACTGAAAATAATTCTAAATGAAATAACTACACTAGGACATGTATTCAATTCTTTCTATAGGCTGTACATAGTTTCAGGGTAAATGTGTTGCTTCCGGACTAGTCCTACAAAGGATCAATCATGCCTAATTACTACAGCTCACTGATTCGTCACCTTATCAGGTCACTGATTGACACCAGCTGTCTCTAATTGTCTAAATACTGCCAAGAGGAGACAGGGTGACAATATAAGACAGCAGCCCCAATGAAATTTGGGAGGTTCTAGTAGGTTATTGCTATGCTACGGCACCTGGGCTCTTTAGCTGCGCGTATGGCTCTTAGACTCTCTTTAAGGTAAGATTATTGATAGCCACAATTAGTTGTATTATGAAAGGGACTGGCCCCTTACTAATAACAGTAACCTGAAGAGTTCTGGTCTTTCAAATTGTGTTGAGGAAATGATTCAGCTCTCATTAATTGTGCTAGTATCGCTTACTTGAAATACACCTTTGCCCAACTGAGTCGGTAGTATTTAAAGGACTGAACTCTGTCGGAGAGCCAGCATATTACCAATCGCTAAAGCATGTGACTGAAATCTGATCAACAGTGAAAATTGCATTGATTAATAACAACGTATTTTACTGTATTTGTCAACTGTGATGCACTTTGTTGGTTGTTGCTTTTGTAGCCTATAAACATGGGAATATCAGGTTTGTATCTCTAATACTAAAACCAGGAATACAAGAATGTATGTAAAGTCTAGTAGCTGTTAAACTGCTTTGAATAAACTGAAATTAGTGGGATTTGCATTTTAGTAACAGTTAAATCAAGTTTAAATGTCGCTGGGTATAGGCATTTGAAAGCAACCCAACCTTTTGGTAAACTTTATTTTAATTTTTTTTTTTTTTTTTAAAGGAACTGCTTTGTGATTTAGAAGCATAACTGACATTCCCAACATCACTACCCTTATCAGTCTACCTTATTTTACAGTGTCAGTTTGTTCTTTCTGATGGATGGTGGCAGTTACGGTAAGGCATATGAAATTATGAACAATGTGTTCTAGTAGGGAAGCACGGATTTAAAATAATTATCCAATTTTTAAGATCTTATCTTGATATACTTTTACCTTAGGCTACGGCTACCTATCAGGACCTGTTGATGGCTATTATGGAGGAGTAAAATCCACCCATGGCAGTTCCTCAGGCCAGTATAATTTCCCTGGGTACCAAAGTGAACAGCCCAGAGAACAGGGTGAAGAAGCTTCTCTGCAGAGTGAAGAAGCCCCAGAACTTTATTCTGGTATAGGCATACAGCAGGATAACTATGACTCCTACAAGGCTGATGACCGGTTGATCATTCCGACCTACAGACGTAGCAGAGGCCATGGCAAAAACCAAAACCTCAACCAGACACCAGTCAAAATGTCCTCCCAACCAAGCATGGCCTTTAATGCAGATAGACCATCAAATGGCAACATTAAGAACTGGCTGTTAAGAAAATCACCCCCCTTTGTTCATGAGCTGCCAGAAGTAGTCTCCAATCAACTTCTTCCAGAAATGAACAGACTAACACCATCTAACAGTGTCTCTCAAACAAGCTGGCAAAAGGTTAAGATTGGCCAACCCATTCCACAATACATCAGTAACCAGCGAGGTCAAAAGAAATTCCCCTTTGTACATGAGCAGCAAAAACTCTCCAGGCACCAGGTTCTTCCGAAGAAGACCAACAGACCCAGTACTCCAATGCTTGAAGACTCCAACAGTAAAACACAAGGTGATTTTGTAAGGGTTTTGGCAGAGGTTTCCGTTCCCCAGCCTACTGGTAAATCAAAAGACCAAGAAGAAACATTGTCTGCTGTCCCTGAGAAAACAGAACTTTTCAGTAGCTTAATGCTAAGCAAGAGACCAACACCAGTAAATAATATACCACAGGACTGGTGGCAGTTGGTCAAGCCAGGCCAAACCATTCGACAATCTACTGGTTCCCATGGCCTGGAAATGAAATCCCCCTCTGTCCCTCTGCCACCAGAACAAATCTCCAGCAGCCAGAAGCTCTCAGAAATGACCAAGAGACCAGCAGCGGACCACATTCCACAGGCCTGGTGGCTGATTGTTAAGCCAGGCCAAAACATTCCACAATCTACTGGTTCCCATGGCCTGGGCATGAAATTCCCCTATGTCCCTGAGCAACCAGAACAAATCTCCAGAAGCGAGAAGCTCAAAGAAACAACCAAGAGGCCTATACCAGAGGACCGTACTCCACAGGCCTGGTGGAAATTGGTCTGGCCAGGCCAGACCATTACCCAAACCACTGGTAATCAGCAAGGATTAGGAACAAAACAGTGGATCAAGCCCCAGAAATGGGTCCACAACATCAAACCACAAGACTTGGTCCATGACATTAATGAGCCCCCAAGTGATGACATTGCAAAGAGTGTTAACCCACCAATTTCCCCTTATTCAGTTCTACCTCTGCCCAGTATTATTCAGACCCATAACCACTATGAACGAGGAAGAGTGGTCTTCTCACATACCCGCTACTCTCCAAGAGACACTGCTCTGATTTGATAAACAGCTTCACCTTACACAGAATGCAACAGTGACCAATCCTTAGGTAATACACTGATCTATATCTGCCTGAATCCTCTAAAAATAAAATGTTTGCCATCACTTCTCGTGTATCTTTATTCTACTCTTGACTGCATGATGTTAATCTTTCATTTAATTAGAAAACTTGTCAAGGCAACAGAAACCTGATGTGTATTCCTTTTACTATGAGGCAGGATTCTTTTATTTTTTTTACCTTGAACATGTCTGTCTTGCTCTCCAGAAGAGGAATACACTTTGGGCAAAGTAATGTTTCCGCTATATAATCCTACTTTAGCGGCATTCAAAATATCATCCCCTAGTGCTTCTCAGCATATTAAAATGGATTCTTCAAAAGCACTCTGGGATCAGAATTATCCCCAGTAACACTGAAGTTAATTGTTAACATATGGTATAACAGTCTGCTTAGAACAGGCCATCCTCAAACTAAGGGAAACTCAATTTGAGTTTATTAGAGCTTGTGGCCTCAATGTTAAGTGCTATGTTTGGGAAAAGCCTAATGCTGCACATCATTCCTACTATCCACCATGGTGGTGGCAGCATCATGCTAGGGGGATGTTTCTCATGGTCAGGGCCAAATATGCTTGTGAGAATCGAGGGCAAAACGGAGACCGCAAAGTACACAGAATTACTGTAAGAAAGCCTGTAGTCGGCAAGAGACATGGGTCTTGAGTGAAGATTGTAGTCACTATTCTGCTGGAAAACCAAACTGAAGTGGGTTAAAAACAGGTCAATGTCCTTGATTGGCCCAGTCAAAGCCAGGACCTCCAGCTGACTGAATATGTGGAAAGACTGGAAAATTGATGTTCGCCAAAGAATCCATCCAACATTGCAGAGCTTGAGCAATGGGCAAACTGGGGTGTTCTGATGGGCAAAGCTCATAGATTTATCCAAATAAGCTTATGACTATCCGTAGCCAAAGATGCCTATAACCTAAGGCTATATTTACGAAATAATTTCAGCTTGCAATGCTACTGGTTGCAGTTTCAATTCATGAATTTGGACAATTATTGTAATGCTAATTCCAGACTGGGACAGAGAGAACCTTGACGGTTGCATGGTCATATCCCAAAAATCAGTGAGAAACCTTGGCGTTATCCTCAAACCTGACCTCCTTACATGAACATGAATTTCTCAAGCTGCTTTTGATCAATCTTTGGAACATAGTAAAAATCTGAAAATATCAAAAACTGGTGCAGAATAATTAAGCCTCTTAAGGCTAGGACTGATTTTAAGGTTTTATTGTTAACTTAAAGAAATACATGTTCTTGCTCCTACTTACCACACTGAAATTCACCAGCCATACATACCTACATATAACCTAAGATGACAAGATGCAAGCCTTGAAAATGTACCTAGAATTTCTAAACAAACAGCTGGAGGCAGGGCTTTTTCATAGAGCTCCACTACTGTGGAATGATCTGCCAATTAGGTTTTAATTGAGTCTGCATTTCTAACCTTAAGTGTCTACTAAAGACTCATCTCTTCAGCCTGGACTATAATTAAGTTCAGTCTGGCTCAGGGGTGTCTGGCCCAGAAAGGCTTGAGTATCCACCCTTGCTGTCTAGCCAGTTGGGCTCTCATCGCCACTGAGATGCCCTCTCTCCATTGCCAGTCATGGGGGAGTCACTGGCTTGTTGTCTCTCCATTGTACTGGAGTGAACTCTGCTGGCAATGCGGGTGGATGGACTTCCTGCCTGTTGTGCCCTGGCCGGGGCCAACCCCAGGGTGCATTGTCACTGGACCACCGTCTTAGCCCCAATGTTTTATGCTGCTATTTCATTGTGCTGGGGGAGTAGGGTCAGTTCTCCTCCGCCGTTGTTATTCCTTGTAAATCTCCTTGTTCCTGTGCTTGTTCATGTGGTCATGCTTCTGACCTGGATTAGACACTGGATTATTATAATTTACTCTTACATACTCAAAATGTTCACCCGACACAGACCGAAGAGGACTGGTCCACCCAAGCCTGGATGCTCTCTAGGTTTCTTCTTAAATTCCGGCCCCTTTTAGGAAGTTTTGCCTAGCCACTGTGCTTCACCACTGTTGTTGTTTGCTACTTGGGTTTTCAGGCAGGGTGTTTTGTAAAAGGACTTTGTGACAACTGCTGCTGTATAAAGGGGCTTTATAAATCAATTTTATTGACTAATGGCTTGTTGTGAATAAGCCAAACGTCCATGGGCCTACAAGAACATCTCATGGTAAGCGAAGTTCACACAAATAGGAATCTAGTTCAAACACTCCCTTTAAGATCAGAATTAAGTGAAGGATACAGCATCTGTAGACACCTTGGCTAAACCTTAATTTCTTATCTCCACCTCAAACAAACTCCTCCTTGGCAGCTTCCCCATGCTTAAGTTTAAAAAGTGCATGCATATGGAATAAAGTTCAATTCAGGAGCATGAAACCGCAGTCTGAATTCCGTCCATATAAAGCTTATGACAGAAACAGAAAAAGGACACAAGATCAGGACTAAGGACCTTCACAGTGCCGCCTTGTCTTTGATACACACAGAAGAGATTTTGATCAAAACCCCTGGTAAAATAGATTATTTTACCTCCTAAACAGTCCTGGGGACCATCAGAGGTTATTTGTCCTGGGTTTTGTCTGTTAGAAGTGCACTCTGTCTCTAAACCCGTCGTGGCCAGAATGAGAAGGATTGGAGAGATGAAAGGGAAGGGAATTAAGGGGGGTAAAGGAAAGTTCACAGAACATTTAGGAACGTCCAATTTTTCCATTGGCTTTCCTAAAACAGGACCGATGAGGGTATGTTTTGGGCACACAGTGGGGGTCGTCATAACAGTGTCAGAGATGGGGTCCAGAGGGACTTGGCTGGGAGTGAGAGCAAAGAAAGAACAGCTTTTAGGACAGACATTTTAGGGCTTTTATAACATCTCTAATGCAGAGCCTCCTGCCAGACTGACTGACTAGAATAGACAACAATACTATATGTGTAATGGCCCTTCTTCCAACCTACAGTCATAAAGGAATAGTACACGCCAATCTGAGTGAACATTAACAGTCCTTTATGGCCAAAAGAGTGCATTATAATCTTGGCTACACTGCATTGTCGTATCCCAGCCATCCTTAGATCCATAGACGATTGCCCAAGAGCAGCAACTCCGATTGTGTACAACAAGAGAAACAAACATGGTTTAATATATATGTGCTCAATGAAATAAATACAGACCAATGTGAAATAATGTGCACAAGTTTCAAAAACACACATTATCAAACCATGATCTGCACTGGTTTTTGGTAGTCTACTAATTTCATCGTTACACACTAATCCATAATTAATCTACCTGGATTAATTAAAACTAGCGCTTACTTGCTTCCCCATGCACTACTGAGTGGGCTTGATAACGTTCTACTCCACCTCTCCCCTTTGAAGCCATTAGTTAGATGGCTGGGTACACCAGGCCTAAATTGAATCCGACATCACTCGCAATCTGTTCGCAATTAGTGGGATTTCCCTGTAATGACACTATAGAGAAAATGCAGGAGGGAGAGGGAGTGGTGCTGTAACCATCTCTCCTCTATCAGAGACAAATAGCAAATTGACAGGGATTTTTCTTTTCTTAAAAGCTTCTGTGATGACAATGAAGATAAGTAGTTCTAAGGAGGTTGAAAGGAAATTGACAGATTCCAGGTGCTTGACAGATTTCTGATATACCCCCTCAAACTGATTGCAATTATCACCGCAGCTCAATTTCCACCAACATTACAAGCAAATATGGAAGAGGAAGAAGTTTCTAGCGGGCGAGCGGTGGTGAAGGTGTTTGAGCCTAGCCCAATTCATCATGTAGTGTCAGAGTGAGGGGATGAATTGGGCAGGGAAATTTACTCATTTCCATTGCTCTCCCTTCAGTGCTTGAACTTCCATTGCAATGGGAACATTAGTGGATATCATCCCAAATTCATATGGTTGAGGTACTGTAACTTACAGATGATTATATAGCTGTACTGTGAGTATTGTGATCAAATAATTTGAATACATTGATTGATCAATCAGTACTGACCTTTTGCACATCTGCATCATGCTTCTGCTGCATCTTCAGTTTCTCCTCCTGGTGTTTGGCCTCCAGGACTTTAGTCTTCATTTCAGCCTTCAAGGAACACAGTACCATGACAGAGTAAATACACACCTAATTCAAAGAAATAGCCATTTATAAAGGTACTGGCACCCTGATAAATGTGAAAAAAGGCTTGTATAAAAGACCAGTTTTTTTTTATTACAATGCAGTATGTGGACATGGAGATATGTAACATTCAATTCAACACTACTAATCAACAAAGTGAACGAATTCAAAAAATAACTTAAATACTTCACAATAATTGCTGCGTGGGGTGGGGTGGCTTAAATAACTTCATTTAACAGATGTAGTAAAACACAATCCCCATCTATACAATGGTTACAACTGATGGCACGTATCAGTTACCAAACCACCCACATTTTGCAAAGGAATCAGTGGCACGACTAGAATGTTGCCATATGATAGTTATCAAAAAATGTGCCTTATGTGTCACACATCATCACCACAACAGATGGGGTCCAACATTCTTGTTATATTAAAATAGATAAATATTAGCTAAGAAAGATCTATTATTAAAATAGTTTGATATTTATTTTGGGCTTCTTTGCCCAGTGATCATTTCGATTAGTTAATGCTTCAAATAACATTTCATAATTTCTACATATACTTCCCCAAAAATCCTTACTGTCACTCATGGTCAGCACCTTGGCATTCAGGTCTAATAGCAAATCCCTTGCATGGATTACCCTTGTTTGCGAACAACAAAGGCACCCAAATTATCTTTGTACTTGGGCATTTACCCTAACATGGACCTCAGCACCAGAGGAATCTAAATAGCCCAAAAGACATATACCATTTTTTTCCGGTAGGTGTGGGGTTCTTTTGTGCTTAAGCGGTCCTAATTTGACACCAAAACAACTAATGTGCATGGCCAACAAACTATTTTCATGTAATCCACAAAATGTAAATGCAAGGAATTCTATAAAGACCTTAGAACATTCAAACCAGTAATCATTTTGGCAACTTTATAAGAAATCATGGGATTGCTCTGGGAGTACACAGGTTTGGAGAACATGTTTAGTGCATTGGTTTAAGGTCTCTCCGAAAATCTTGGAAGGTCTAGTTTGTTCAACCTCCTACAGTATTTACAAAAGAAAATTACAAGCCAATTGGTATGTCACAAAAGCATATATTTTGGCTGATGTGGAGTATATTTCTTTCTAAATGCAAGTAGAAGGCACACTACACAGCAGGGAAAATAGTACATTGTCCAAAAAAATGTAAAGGTTTTTTTAAACATATGTAAGGCTATATCATACTTTATTATTAAATCTGATTCATTTTTGATATACCTATCCTGTAAAATGTACATGAAGCTTAGGCAGGGTTTTAAATATGTTTTTGGGGAATAAGAAAATGTGATTTGGCTCTGAATGAGATGCACGGCAAGTTGCTTAACAATTAGTTTATCTAGCTAGCCATCTACACTAGGTCAAGCAACATAGATCAGCTTTATGCACTAACTTCTTAGAGTTGAGACTTGTTGCTTTGATTAATATACATTCATATTTAACAGAGCACTGGCATAACTACTAAATATTCTACTAGTGGCTAACAAAAATCACTGGCTTAATAACTATCTATAAATTGCCGCCACCACATTACTACTCCTTTCATACTGAAGCTGATCAAATTCAGTAAAAATCTAGATTTACCACAGAAAATAAATGTACAGGCTTGGTTGCCACAATTCCCTTCACTTAAAAAACAAGACTGCATACAAATCACAGCATGGTCAAATTTTAGCCAGTGTTAAATGGAATATGAATACCTCCCACCCTAAGGCTGGCACTCTCCTATCTGCCTTCCCATGTATTTGTGAGAGATTCATTTTAACCAGATGAAAGACCTGCATCCACCTGTATTTTCTGGCAAATACAATCAAACAAATTAGCCCTTGGCAAGGCTAATGAGAGGGAGATACGACTGGGGAGGAGCTCCATATTGTGTTTAGTCTCCATTAAGTGATTCCTCCTGAGGCGTGGGCAGAGACAGGAGGAAAAGAGAGGAGACTTCTTTCTTAGAGCATAACATGTGCCCCTAGTCTGATGTGTCACTGTAAAAAAAGAATTGGTCTCAGGACTTGGCAGATGTTAGTTTGAAACATTCACCCAGTGGAAAAAAGTTGGGAATCATTGTCAACACAAACCGGAATCTGACTAGGTGTGTGTGTGTGTGTGTGTGTGTGTGTGTGTGTGTGTTGCTTTAGGACTAATGTTCTTCCTTGGTGTAGTCACTGACATCACACGAATTGCTCAACATTGTGGTTAAATTTGTAAAAAAAAATTAAAATTGTATTTACAGTTTCTGCAGAAAATACAGTATTTATTTAGTTGATCAATTATAGACTAAAGTTATAAATGATAAAATATTTTTTAACCATTAATTTACATGCAGTGCAACATAACAAAATTACAAACCCGATTCCAAAAAAGTTGGGACACTGTACAAATTGTGAGTAAAAAAGGAATGGAATACTTTAGAAATCCCATAAACATATATTTTATTCACAATGGAATATAAATGACATATCAAATGTTGAAAGTGAGACACTTTGAATTGCAATGCCAAATATTGGCTCCTTTCGGATCTCATGAGAGCTACCAATT
>JACXGJ010005667.1:6547-38231 GCA_016801105.1 Esox niger | reverse complement strand
GTGTAGGTTATATGGTACAGGGTGTAGGTCGCAGAGTGTAGGTTATATGGTATAGGTCGCAGAGTGTAGGTTATATGGTATAGGGTGTAGGTTATATGGTATAGGGTGTAGGTTATATGGTATAGGGTGTAGGTCACAGAGTGTAGGTTATATGGTACAGGGTGTAGGTCGCAGAGTGTAGGTTATATGGTACAGGGTGTATGTCGCAGAGTGTAGGTTATATGGTACAGGGTGTAGGTTATATGGTATAGGGTGTAGGTTATATGGTATAGGGTGTAGGTTATACAGTACAGGGTGTAGGTTATATGGTATAGGGTGTGGTGTATTAACCTTGGTAAGTGATGCCATGGCCAGTAGGGAGTACTGTGTGATGGGGTGGTCCTTCAGGTCTGGAGGGGTGTGCAGTGGCTCTACATTACACACCTCCCCCTTAGAGCCACTGAACAGACAGCGAGACTCACATGTACGCATCCCCATCAGCCTCCTACAGACAGGAGAGGGACAAAGAGGGGTGGAGAGGGTGAGTAATGGGGGAAGAGTGAGAAATGGGGGAAGAGTGAGAAATGGGAGAGAGATAGAGAGAGAAAGAGATAGAGGGAAATGGGGGAACCGTGAGAGAGGGATTAAACTAAAAATATGGAGAAAAAAAAACAGGAGTGACTAACACACTTCAGTATCTAAGTAGGATGACTCCTTTTCCCCTTAAAGCACTCGGATAAACATCCCATGAATCCCTTTCTCTATAGGCCCCAATCAAACATACTACACTATAAATGGACCCGGGTGCCATTTGGGACCAACACTTCTGTCTCAATTTCTGTGAATGACAGCTTGGTCAAATAACCGCTCTAAACGCACGCACGCACGCACGCACGCACACACACAGCAACAACAAAGACTAGAATCATGACTGCGCCGACCTCACAAACACGAATCCGTAAATTCTATTAAGAAAATACTTGCTGTAATTTCTAAACAGTTCATCCAATATGTATTAAAATACCCTCAAATTAAAGCTGACCGTCTGCACTTCAATCTCATTTCCATTGCATCCTTTCAAACTCAACATGCAGGAGTACAGAACCAAAAGAACAAAAACAATGAACACTGTCCAATGAATGACGGCGCTCACTGTACATAGGAACACACTGGGTGTGAGTTCAGTTTGTCCTATTGAAAACAGCAATTAGTGGCAGAATTAAATACCTTTCAGTACCGTCTAAGTCAGTGATAGAGGTTATATGTTAACCAGGACTCATTTTATTCACCCTTCTAGTGGTTCTCAAACCGCTCCGAGGGAATCACAGCTGTTCCATTCATTTGATCTGCAGAGCTAGAAAACCTTATTTAACTTGTCAATTAATCATCAAGGCATTTGAGAGATGAATCAGACAAGCTAGTTCAGAGGAAACACTCAAATGTAAAGGGAGTCCTCAATGAGAGGTTTGAGAACCATTGTTATGAACCTCCCTGTCCACCACTACTGCTGGTGGCATGTCTCCGTTTACAGGTCAACACTGCCCCCTACCAGTCACTGCAAGTACCACAGCATCCCCCCAAAGCCGTCACAGACCACAGCTCAGTTCTCACTAACAGGGTATGTTGCCTTCCTGCACTTAACTCCCTCAGGATTTCCCACAAAACCCTGTCTCGTAAAAGTCAACCGATCGCTGATTCCATTCGGCCTATTTTGGGCTACATTGCTTCGGCTCTTCGGAGGTGTGGTTCTGTCCGTTCACAATCTCACCTGAATGCTAACTCAAAGACGGAGCCGCCACTGTCGTTGCACACCGCTAGCGTTGGGTCATCAGTGAACTGGAGGAGAAAGACATTAAGGAAGAAAGACGTTAGCTGCTTTAGCTGGAAAACAGACAGAAAACCCTGTGAGAATGACTGAAATTATTTGATAATGTATAGAAAATGCATAACGTAAATATAGAAGTCTTAATTACCCATTACCCACTAAACAACTGCCATTTGTTTGACGTTTAACGTTATTCAGTAAACATCCAAATCACTCAAATAAGCAATGTCAATTCATTTGAAACATTACTTTTAATGAATGACATTAGCAACACAACAAGCAGGGGTGAAACTGGCGATGAAGTTCACATGCCGTGTACCTTGACATGCAGGATGGCACTTCCAGGGGGGTTGGCATCTGTGATGGTCCTCAGAAGTTTCCCATTGGCCAGATCCCACATGGTGATCTGACCCTTGGCAAAGCCGCAGAGCAGACGGGTGCAGTCATGGTTGATGCTAAGGGCGGAGACAGCTCCATACTCCGCCCCCGTCGCCGTGCTCCCCAGGCACAACCGGAGCGCCTGGTTAAGATCTGAAATGGACCACACTACCCATCAGGCATTGCACTATGGAAATGAGCACTATGAGGGAGTCCAGTCTTTACTCTTCTACCAACGTAGCAGTGACGCAGGGACAATAAGTCTTCTTAAAAGATGGACGTTAGTCAAAACACTTTCCGCTCACATTTCTTCACAAGCATGAAAAAACATGCAACACACAGTAAAACACTACACACAACGAAAAATATCGGAGCCAGTCGGACGAACCACAATGAACCAAGCAACCTTCTTAAAAACACAACTTTCAAGAATGAAATGAAGACCGTGCAGCCAGTATGATGACGTGCTGAGCAAAACCAAGGCCTGACAGAGAGAAAGAGACAGCGCAGTTGGAAGACTGTACCTTTTCCTGTCCATTTCGGGTTAGCCCGGACAGACAGAAACAACAACCAGCTCAGAAAGTATTATACAATTCGGCAGCTGAATTCATATTTTACAACCACAGGGTTTAGTTAGTTACTACCTTGTCCTTCACCTCGTATCGCACCAAGTCAAGTCAATGAATATAAAACAGAAGGGGTTATTACCGAACACTTACCAAACACCAAAGCCAAGCCATGAGATGTCCCCACCACGATAACACCAGATACGGTCTACAAACAGAAAAGACAATTAACTAGAGAAAGTGTTTAAAGAGTTAAATCATGTGTTACTAATATTGTCATTATTAAAGCAACACTACTACTACTATAGTACAACACTTAGAGGTGGGCACTTACTACTGCAGTTGGCAGTCCAGCATCTACTTTGTCCTACAGAACAGAAAGGCAATCAGTAATATTCAGCCAAGGGAAGCATGCCATCACATCGAAAAATGTGCGCGTGTGCGCGTGCGTGGGGCGTGTGTGCGCGTGCGCGCTCCTCACAGCGGCTGAGACTATCTGGGCAGAGATGCCTTTCAGGATGCTGTGTCGGAGTACAGAACCATGGACAGCTGTGTGTAGCTCCAATGTCTTCCTCTTCCTACACACAAAAACCCATGCAGGCACACAGGAGGAGACAGTTAGGCGTCAATCTCAGGTGTGACGGAAAACATCAGAGTTGACAGTCCTTATAATGGCTCATGCAGGCGTCTCAGTGAATATCAGAGATCCCAGGAGTTATTGGATCAGCGTACTTCAGTGGACATAACTGACTGCGGGTCAGCACTTCGTATTGTCTGCCTATATTCAGGAGTGTGTGTGTGTTCTCTACCGTTTGAGGTGTGTTCGGTCTCCACTGTCTGAGCTGGCCAGTGAAGACGTCTCACAGGAATGGGCATCGATGCTCTCTGTGTTCATCAGGCTTGTGTCTTCCAGGATGAAGGGCTCCTCATCCTCCTCAGGCTGAACATTTTGAAAACACACGTTAGAAGCACCCTGGCTGTGGGGTTACACCGGGGCTGGGTGACACCGGGCTACTTGCTAATAGGGACGGTTTCACAAAAAGAGTCAAACGGAAATGGTAGCGCACCAACCAACCTCATTCAAGATGCTTTCGAGAGTAGGAGGAGTGTCCACTTGTGGGATGTCAAACTCTTTATCGTCGATCTGAGAAGGAGCAATAGGGTTACAGAGTAATTCGGTTGGAGTTGCAAAAACATATCTTGACCGTAGTGTCACCGTAGTGTATATCAGTTGGTGTAGCATGGTAATAAAAACGCCAGTGTTGTGGGTTCGACAGTATATTTACACACTGCTGTAAGCCTGCTAAACTCTGCTAATGTAGTACCGGTAGAAGTTCTAGACAGAAACAAGCTATGCATTCGCTGGGTTAAAAAATGACATTTTTTTTAAAAATAACGCATTTGACAAACAAAACAAAATCAGAAGACAATAAGCTACCTAGAGCATTCATTGTACAATAAACGGTCATACACATTGCATCAATTATTGCTAGGTTAAAAGCTAACCCCTCTCGAGGACCGTCAACACAAGAAAAAAATTGCTACTTAAACGGGTTAGTGCGACGGTCTTACCGTATCTATTTCCATTAAATTGAGCTGGGATGACGCAGAAACCAAACTGCGTGTGTCCGGTGATTCTGACATTGAAACAGTCCAAGTACATCAATCTACACATCGAAATAATTCATGATTAGCTACATCTCTCCGTCATGTTGTACCGGAAGAATATTGTGTCACGTGCTACGTTTTAACCCCCAGGTTTGTTATTCTATGTTCGTAACCGTAGAAAGATTTTTTCGGAAATTACAACAAATATGTGCCAACTCAATATTGCTTGCATCCCAACTACATTAACATGCAATGGTTGTGCTGTTTTAAAACAAGTTATTTACTTCAAAAATGTTCAATTAGTGTGGAGGTTGGTGGATGATTTGGAGAAATGTAATAGCAACGATTCACCAGTAGAGGGGGTCCATAATGCAGGCTTCTTAGTCCTGCTGCCACAACGTGACATCATGTTGCTGAAATCGTCAAAATTAGCTCAAGTGCTGCAATGCCTAGAGATGAGTTGAGTGTGACGGATCTTTCTACGATCCCACCTAAAAAAAATGTGTTTGAACAAAACCTTTGATGGTTCGTGTTCCCTATAATACAAAAGATATTGTCATCTTGAAGAGATTAACAATGAAACACTAATTGCGCTGGTATGTGACTCTCTTACGAGGTACTATAATTGAAAGCATTTTACATATCTACACAAACTTTTTACTAAGTATGCTATTATATATAAGACAAACACTGATTTCCAAAACGTTTTGATAGGAAAAGGCTTTAGTTTAAATTCCTCACAAGGATGTTGCAGAGATAAGTCATGAACATTTTACAAAACCAGATTTGTTGGTCAATCAGGTGTGATTCTAAAACACTGGTCTGGTCGCCCACAGTTATACTGATACATCTCGGTTCCTGTCCATCCTAGACACAGGCTGGATTTTGCGCTTTACTTTCACAGGCCCAGCTTTTGGCTTCTTAGTGTTATTATTGCTCACATTAGTCTTTTGCAAACTGGGCACAGACTCAGGCTTCAGAATCAACTCGATCAGATTCTCTGGATACATTGTAGATGTCTGGGTCTGTATCGGTCTGGACACATTTAAAAGACTCATCCGTGTCCGAATAGGCTCCAGTCCTGTTTGTGTTTGCATACACCTTTGTTCTGGTGGCGGCAGCAACGCGCCAACCTTGGTGGGCTTCTGGAAGCACCAGCCACAGAGCCAGCAGAATGTGACGGCCAGAGTCAAGGTGATGACAATGGTGCAGAAAATAAAAACTACAAGAAAGCCCCCGACGCTACACATGTCGTGGAATCCCTCATCCGACAGCTTGGAGAAGAGCTTCTCATAAAGGTAAGACTTGTCCTTGGAGAGGTTTTCTTTTACCATGGTGGCCATCTTTGGTATTGTTCCAGTGTCTTCATTCACCTTTAGCGTAGGGTCATTGAGGTTAATATAAATTATCTAATACCCATAAAAATTTTACCATTCTAGAAAAAAAATATTATACTTACCCCTTAACCACAAATTAGTCCAAAGCATCTGGACAACTAACGTTACATCACTGATGTACATTTGAAATCCACTTAATCTGTATGCATTCAAAAAGAAAATATTGTTACAAAGGCATTCAATCTTATAATCTGTATAATTTCCACCCAGAAAATGTATAACACGCTAGTTACAGTAATAGCTTGCATTATAACTTCACATTGTCTTAGGAGACCGAGGACCCAACTAGCTAGTCAATGTAGCTACCTACAACAACTATAAAGAGGCAATGTGTGTGGTAGTGAAACATTTTGTCATACGGTTCAGATTTTGTGAGACCGTTAACTAGCGACTTCAACTAACTCACCAAAACTGGAGGACTTTGGCAAAGTAACTATTTGTCTTTATTTGAAAGGGAGGATCGACGAGCCAGTTGGACATTCTTAGCAACCATGGTAATACCATCATCAGCATTCGCCACGCGTTAACAACTCCTTTTGCAAGCCAAGTGACTAAGAACCGGCCTAGATGTAGTGTATTTTCCTCGGAAGCAGATTTATTAACGTTTTTTTGTTACTTTAGTCTTTAGGATATGGTACAGGCTTAAAGTAGATGCGCAAATATGACGAGAGTAAGTTAATAAAGTGTAACACCCCTGTTAGAACTCGACTGTAATGTGGGAGTGTGTGTTATAAAAACGCGTCAGTCTTCGACACAACACAGATCTGTGCACCACAGCCAGTCAGTTACATTAGGATGATATGCTAATCTCATTCACTGAACTGTTTGCTTAGCGCAACTTTAGATCATTCCAAAAGCATTCGCCACAGCCACAATATTCCCCTGAATGGTTTACTGAAAATATGTTTGTACCGAGTTGCTCTTACGTTTGGGAACATACCTGTCCGAATATAAATTATGCTTACCATAACAGGTAAGAATCCAAGCAATCCCAATCAATGCAAATCATTTTAGTATAATAAGTAAATGTGTCTAACTTTAAATTCAGTCGCTAATTAGTTAAGTGGTAGCGACCCTATAGGCATATTCATAGGCTGATTTGCTATGACCCGCTTGTTGGTTAGAATAAAATGCTATATAGACTTGATTAATTATTTGTATAGCCTTTATATATACACCGGCATGTCTGAGACTTACCACTCAGGATATTGGCCATCCGTTGCGGGAAAATCGAGCGATGCATACACAGTTCAGGAAACGCGATGCAGTTCAGACAGAACTGTCTTATTGCCCGCAAAACTCCAGGCGGGCTGAATTGAAAATGTGGCGCCCGCTACTTTGAAAGGTGGCGTTTAAACAAAATGATCTAGCGTCTCCAGTCTTGTTCAAAGAACTCGGAAAACTAAATTAAAACAAGTATACTGTATATCTGTAACCACCGAAAAACTATATGGTAAGTGTACCCTATCGCTATCTACCGTGGGTTATTTTGTTTAGAAAATGTATGAATAACTACCTCTTTAAATAGATTATACAGTGACATCTAAAAAATATGTCGTGGAAAAGTTAGTTTTTCACATAATTCAAATAAAAAAATTCAAAACTTCGTATTTTCTACATTCATTACACATGAAGTGAAACATTTCAAGCCTTTTTGTTTCAGTCGGGATTATTATGGTTTACACCTCAAGGAAATCCAGAAAGTTAATCCTTCTGGTTTTACCCCTTGAGAAGTGCCAGCTTCATACGAATGATTATTGTTTGGCATTTCTGATTGGCTGTTGTTTATTTAAGATTAGAATTTTAAATAGCTAGCTGTTTTTGATTGGCTGAAGTTTGTTTCCCTGGAAAACTAATCCATTTGTTTGTCATTCAATTATGTGCTTTTTTGACGATGACAAAAGTAACAATAACAGAAACAACAATAATAACAATAATAATAATCACACCCAAATTATTATTATTATTAATAATAATACATCATATTAAGGGCAATTTCCCTACATCTTGTTTGATGGGGAGCAATAAGGGAAATGGATAATGGATAGGGGGGCGCAGGCCCAAAAAGATGTTGAGAACCACTGCTTTATCGGGTTCAGGTCAGGTGAGTTGGCTGGCCAATCAAGCACAGTAATACCATGGGCAGCAAACTAGTTACCAGTGGTTTTGGCACTGTGGGCAGGTGTCAAGTCCTGCTGGAATCAGTATCTCCATGAAGCTTGTTAACAGATGGAAGATTTGGGTGCCATGTCAACTCCTGGCAGACAGCACTCCATTTTTTTTATTTCATTCGCCAAAGTAAGACACATCTGACGTTGTCTCTGGTTCAGGAGTGGCTTGACACTAGGGATGCAACAGGTGTAGTCCATTTCCTGGGTACGTCTGTGCCTGGTGGCTCTTGATGCACTGACTCCAGCCTCATTCCACTCCTTGGGAAGCTCCCCAAGATGTCAGCTTTGCTTGACAATCCTCTCAAGGCTGCGGTCGTCTCTGTTGCTTGAGTACCTTCCCCATGGTTGTGGTTGTGTGTACTGAAGGCTCAGAGAGTTAATAAGCTCATTAGATCTCTTCTCAGGGCAACATTTCTGAATTGTAAATTTTTTATTATAATATTTTGAGTAACTGGATGTTTTATTTCCGTGAACTGTAAGCCGCAATCATCAAGATTGAAACAAAAAATACTTGAAATGTTTAACTTTATTTGTAAGGAATGTTGACTATATGAAGGTGATGATTTTTTATTTGAATTACAGAAAGAAATTAACTTTTCCACAATATTCCAATTTCTTTAGATGCACCTGTATATCAACATTATCCCTGATATATGACTGCGTTGACATTCGTAGCCCTATATTCTCCTAGTTTTTATAATTTAACATGAAACTGTGCATAAATAACAAATTGATGAGGCAGCTAACAAACTAACAATTGTTTAAATAAAAAATGTTGCCCCCATATTTCATTATATGAATCGTTCATTGGATTTCATCAACTGAATCAGCCAACAAAACCTTAACCCGTGTCATGGAATTCTGAGACAAATACACACTTTGTCATACAAAGTTGGTTTGAATTATAAAATTATTCATGTCTAATGTTTTTCAGTTTTCTTACTATTAGCAATGTTAAATAGTAATTTCATTTCATTCTTAGCAAGGCCTAGACTTAAGTTACCCCTTATCTAACTGAAGACGTTTATTCTAATATTCTGTATTTAAAGAAATTCTAATAGATATATGTAGACTGCTGCACATAGTATTGCAATTATGGTTAATGTATAAAACAATTATCGCAATCTCCAGAAGTAAATAATGCAGAAAGGCACCAGCAGCCAAAGGCACCAGCAGCCAAAGGCACCAGCAGCCAAAGGCACCAGCAGAGGTGCTAGTCCTCTTCATCGTCCACATGCTCTTCCAACCCCAGTCATTAAGGCCTGGTTGCTGGCTGGTGGTTCATGCTGGACACTGTGATGCAGCAGCCGCACTAATTGGCAGAGACGGAATTCCTCAGGGATATGATTCATCTCCTAGATCCCAGCACTGAGAGGGGCTTATATAGAGGTCATACAGACATGTGCACACACACACGCACGCGCACGCACTGACACACACACACACCCACTGAAACACACACGCACGCACAAACTCGCACACACACACACACACACTCTGACACACACACTGACACATGCACGCACACACGCTAACACACACAGACACACGTAGGTAAAACTCAGGTATAGTGACTTCTACCACACTGCACTGCGGTCCTGGGGTGCTGAATACAGTTCCATCATAGGGGCCTATGTGGGGATCACTGCTGCGCATCTGCACGCTCCTCACACACAGATCTACTGTATGTGTGGGTCATTACAGTAAATACATCTGGGCTATTACTGTAGATCTGTGTGTGAATTGTTACCGTAGACCTGTCTGTGGCTTATTAGATCCATGTATGGGCTAATTCCGTAGATCTATGCAGGTGATATTACTATAGATCTATATGTAGGCTATTACTGCAGAGCTACATGTGGTCTATTACTATAGATCTATATGTAGTCTATTACTGCAGAGCTATATGTGGGCTATTTCCGTAGATCTATGAGTGTGCTTTTACCGCATATCTATATGTAGACTATTACCGTAGATCAACACGTGTGCTATTACTGTAGCTCCATAGGTAGGCTATTACCGTAGATCTATGCGTGCACTATTACCATCGATCTATAGGTAGGCTATTACCGTAGTTCGATGTGTGTGCTATTACCGTAGATCTCTAGGTATATAGGTATATGGGCTATTACCGTAGATCTCTAGGTATATAGGTATATGGGCTATTACCGTAGATCTCTAGGTATAAAGGTATATGTGCTATTACTATAGATTTCTAGGTATATAGGTATATGTGCTATTACTGTAAATCTCTAGGTATATAGGTAAATGTGCTATTACTGTAGATTTCTAGCTATATAGGTATATGGCCTATTCGAGCTACTGTTTTTCTGTGGTCTTACTAAATGAATAACGCAAGGCAACCACAAGTCGTTCTGTTTCGACAACTCGTTGCCTTGATGATTCACAATTGGCAAAATGTTTATTTGTTTTCTATTAATAAAGATACATAGTAGATATATTTTGACAGAATCATGTGTCAGTATTGCGAGGTTAATAGGGTTAACTGTAATGCCAATGTAATATAATATTAATAGATATAAACTAGGACAAAAACATGGCACCTTAAATTATTTAAATCAAGAACAGTTTCTAAAATGTGTTAGAAATAGTGTCCATACCATATCATAAAAATCCTAGACTCCACTTCTGCAAGGGACATTTCTCTATGCAGTGGTACAGTACAGTCCTGTCTGTAGTCGGAGTAATACAGGGTTTGGTGACTGACAGGTTGACACTTTCCTAGGAATAGGTCCCTATGGGAAACAAAAGTTCAGCCACAAAATCCAATAGTCCCTCTAACATTCTAAGTATTACATAGAGGATGTACTGTGTGTGTGCGTGTGTGTGTGTGTGTGTGTGTGATATGTCAGTCTGTTTCAGGATTAAAGTGGAATCTTGTGGCCAAACAAGCGCAGTACTTCAACAGATTAGCATACTGTATTATAAACATTGTGATGTCAAACTAGTCCTGGCCACACAAACATACATCTGCACACACACACACACACACACAAAGAAACACAACACACTCACCAACAAACACATACAAACCACACACATAAACACAAACACACACACATCCTAGCATCTGAGGGCCAGGGTCAGCACACATTCTAGAACAGAGCAGGAAATCACTGTGGCAGAACTCCCCAGCCAGAGGTCAAATGATAATGTGAGAATGACTTATGTCACATGACAGATAGCATTAAAGATAATGGCTACGACCTTTGCCTGTCCATTGCAAGCAGCCCTGAAATCAGGCAGCACACGAAGGGAGCCATAATAACTGCTCAGTGGCAAGCTGAGGGTCTCTGGATCCTGTACATGTCAGGTGGGGTTAGTTATCAAACTTTTACAGTGTTCGTTGCTGTGCGAAGGGCTACTGTAGTTGTCACAAGAGGGTGGAGACCAGACAGCACATGGAAATAAAATGTCCTTGTCCGTGTCCAAACAAGGCATGGACACCATGCGCCCATTGCAATGGTCCCCACCAGGTCACCAGTCAAACTGCCATGGTTAGAGGTTTCAAGCCTGTTCTATTCATTGTATTTCTATGTTGCAGTTCTATTGAGAACAGCCCGTAATCTGAAAGAGCACCAGGAGAGACATCTTTGGCAGGCAAAAACAGTATAGCTCTGACTGAAAGAAGTTCACTATCTAGGATGTAGGGTGTGATTTGTGAGGAGGGCCAGGTCCATGTTACTCTACTCTGCATGCTCACTCTTGTCTCTTTGGACGCATGTTAAAGAGAGGAGAAGAGATGGAGAGAGAATTCAGCTCAATCTATTTATATCTGTATGTGCAGAGTGTGTGTGTGTGTGTGTGTGTGTGTGTGTGTGTGTCCTGTAGCATACTGGTGGGGTTCAATGGGTTTAAGGCAGACCAGAATATATAAATACGGATGAAGAGGATAGTCCACTTTGCATTATTCATTATACAACAGCCACATCCCAACCTGCAACATATAGGGTGTCTTCACATTGACGTGTATGTTAATCAACGCTCCAAGTGAAGCTAACTGTTTTCTAAATACTCGCAGCTTCCAAAAATGCTTACGTTGCTGAATGATCGGCCAAACACTTATTATTTTCAAGCAGGGACTGTTTCTGCTCTTAAGTTAGGAAATTGCTTTACCGGTTTGAGTCATACAAGCCCACAGGAAATAATTAAGACTTAAAGCATTGTGAATTATACATTATGGACGGTAGAAGAGAAATCCAGTGACAAAACTGTGTCTACAATCAGATTTTAGTGAAAGGGGTGGAAATCGTAGCCTATTAGTTCGTGTTATTTTCCCCAAATGTTATCTTGTTGCAATCCAAGATGCGCTTTGCGCTCGTTCGGTTAGCCAGACAGCCCATGCTCGCCCCCTTCTCTTGCATCACGCTAATGTTTTATACGGGCCCGCGCCTGGGAGCTGTCCCATCCATAATGGTGCTGAACCCGCGGCGACAAGCGAACCTATCGAATCGAACGGATTTCCAAAGCAAAGAGAACCGCCACATCAGCCGTCCCCTGTCCGGCTTCGCTGCTCCCGTCGACTCAAAGACAATGCACTGTTTTGTCGGAAAATATAATAAGATAAGGATCACGCGCTTGTAAAGAGTTAGAGGAAATGATGGTAGGAGGCTAGGTTCCGTAAAACAGAAGCCCAAGGCAGGTTCGTGATACCCCCAAATGATATGGTACGCTTTTGTTGTGGGGGAAAAGCCTCACCTCCAACAGACCGTGGAATAACCGGAGACGAATGCACACCGCCGTGGGAACTGTAACGCCGAGGACTTAGCCTATAAGCAACCATCAGGATAGAGGATATGTAGAGAAAGACGGATCCAAACATGCCGTGGGATACGAGGGCTCCAGTCGTCTACGGGTTTTGATTGAGGGGACAGGAACAGTTATATGAAGGACCAAAGCCAGAATCCGAGATAATAATGACTGAAGAGAGATATTCATTGGTCACATAGCGACTGTCATTGCAAAAATGTGATGGGACATTGATAAGGGCCCGTAAGAAAATATGTTTGATTTATGGAACATGATAGGATACATATAGGATAGGTAATGGCAACGGGCTGTCTATAGGCTAGACAAGAATGAAAAAATCTCAACAGTATAAAGTCGTATTCCCATGTTTGAGTTTGTGATGCCATTGCCCCGGGTGTGCCGCCACTGGAAATTAAATGGGAAGATGTTCAGATAGGCTCCTGCTCATTTCTCAAAGGTATAGCCTGGTCTGCCGGACTAGTACGTCTATCTATTTGGAGTAGCCATGGTTTTCCCTGTTGCCTGAGAAATTACAGATTACCAGGCACGAGCAAGCTTCAACGACAGCGCATGATGTATCTGACAAGTGTGAGAACCTATGTGTGGCGGTGCGCGCACACAAACTCATTCGATTTATTAAGGCTGATTCGATTTTAGAATTCGGAGCAAAATTGAAAATAGCTGTTGGAGGAAGAATGCCATTCAACAAAACTGGAAAAGTCACAACAGATCAGACTCCCCCTTTTCGGATCGTCCTCAACAAAATCACAGTAAGCTTTTTATTTTCTCTTCGTGTGCTGTGCACATTTATTAAATAAAAATCTACAACTGCATCCTCCCATTAGAAAAAAACGGGCACATGTTGTTGTCTTTCGGGGTGGTTGTGTGGTGCTGGGGATTGTTGAGCCGAAGACCGATGCTGCTCCGCGGCCAGGGCATGCCCAAAGGCCGCTGTTGCGTTTTGTTCAGTGACCTGAAGGTTTTCTTACTCAGGCCGCCGGTCCCGGCCCAGCCACGGGCGACCAGCCCAATGAACGGACAATACATGGACAGCAGTCGGCCCGGTACCGTCAATGATGCTACGACCGACAACAGCAACTCCGCAGCGAGTGCACCACCAGCAGCTGAATCGAATGGCTATGCTTCACATGGCCGGCCGACAGGAGGGCCTCTGTCTGCCGGGACAAATGAGCCTAAAGCGGCTGAGGAATGGCCGCAGGCAACGGGACAGACTGGATCCGTGGACTATGGCAGCTCTTCGGAGGACTGCTCCAAAGAGAAGTATGACGAGAGACTCTCACTAAACAGCTGCACAGACAGCGGTGTCAGGACTCCACTCTGTCGGATATGCTTCCAAGGCCCAGAGCAGGTGAGTGCCCCGTGACCACAGCCGATCATTTAGGCTTGAACGTGTGGGACTGTGGCCCGGAGGTTAATTCTTGACAGTTGTTTGACATGTCTCAGACATTATTGTTGCTGTGTGTCTTTTAAAACTACCCGTCTCTCTTCTGCTTCTTTTTTTACGCGATTTAATCGCTATCACCCCCCCCCCACCCCCCCCACACACACACCCATAGGCTAGGCCACTCTCTTTATCCATGCTGTGCGTGTTGTAGATCCCAAGCACGCAGGAGCAATTATATGCTTGAGAACAGAAATAATGATTTTCTCACTCACTCACTTCCCAAGGCCATGTAAACGTAGGAGTACTATAATTCACCGAGCACGCCGGTCTTGGAAAAGAGAGAGAGGAAAACGAACATGAAAGACGGGAAAACAAGGGAAAGTTGTGGGCCACTCAGGTAACACATGGGGCATCTCAATATTCTATCGTAGCTTACTTTTCCTCACCCTTCATTTCCATTGATCTGAAAACGGAGGATGAAAGCGTGCTGGTCCCCCGGCAACAGCACACCATCGAATAAGTTGGCCTAAGTAGCATGACCAATATCCTTATATGAGAATGAGTGAATGATTTATGTGGTCTTTTCATTGTAGGATTCGGAGGCACGGCTCCAATTTGATCGATTTATAAGTAGGCTAAACTAACATACGGTATAATAGGCTACCAATCAAGACTCAGCAGGACCCTTATATTAGCTAGATTGCTGTGGTGAAAATGCGTAATCACAAAAAACAAGTTTCATTTGTAGCAGCAATTGCTTTGTTCTTCCCGCAGTCTGTCCGTGCAGTATCAAGCCGAGCGGTACGTTCAGCTCCTCGTAAATATTCTTACAAACCGGGTGTTTTGATTCCTGAATGGGGATTGCTTGATAGCCGTAGTTTACGAGACCATATACCACAGGTAAGATATGACATCACCTCTTACTGCTGTTATAATAAACTCACATGGTATTTCGGGGGTTTGACATAACATGCAATGGCTAAGAGCTCTTTCCAGGTCCTCCACTACTAGGAACTGCTCTTTGCCTTGATGTATTTGCAATATATCACACCCTTTGTGCATTAATTCTTACATATACCATACCATCAGCCAATCAGGATTCAGGACTCAAACCACCCAGTTTATAAGGTGTACTATACCACAGCTTTCCACCAGTCAGGACTCTGGGTTCAATCCAGCCGGGTTAACTATGCACTTGGAATGGGTACTGTTGTGTTACGGTTAATTGCTCAGCTTTTGCCAAGAAAAACGTTCAAGGGAACGACTGTTCTGGAGTGCTGGGCTGTGGTTAATGAACGGTCTTTTGACCAGCAGACACCGTGTAATAGAAGGAAGCTATTGTCTCCGTACAGTTAAAACTTCTGATCTTACAGTTTTAAAAGTAGTGATGCATTTATTTTAATAAGCTAGTATTTGTATAAGCTAGTAGCATAGCTAGCTGACAGTAATCAATGTTGATGTAATGATCTCCAGTGCAGGTAATTGGTGAGGATGACGTGAACAAATTGCGGTTGACACCCATAAAACATTCTGCTCTGATGTATTCCTGAATATTCCACTGTGAAATACACACACAGGTAACAGCCCATGTCCACTCCTTTTGCCCGGGGGCCAATGAGATGTGTGACCCCCTCATTTCCGTTTTCTATGACATTTCCATTTTTCCCGGTTGAGTTCCGTTAACCTTTTTACTGCTTGTGTTCAGTTGATTCAGAACTTTTATACATAAGTGTTCTACAGCTGCCTGCTGTACAGGCTCCATATATGGGTCATATAATGGTATATGTATATAGGCTGTGTGTGTGTCTAAGCCTGATACAAAGATGTAGAAAAAAGGGAGCATGCAGAAGCAGTCGGTGGATTGAGAACAGCTCTTTGCTCCAGCTCCACTCGGCCGAGCAGCGGAAAGCCCTAACCCTGCATGGCTTTCATCTCATTCTGTCCTGGATGACTTTGGAGCCCCATGTCCAGTGAAGCTTGGCAGACTTTGTCTTAGAGTGGCCTGTTTAATGTGTTTTTCAGTTCGGTTACTATGTTAAAGGTCTTGTTTGGTCACATTGTGTTTTGTTCACCCCTTCTTTTAATAATTTCTTCTGGTTGCCAGGTTGGTTGGTTGCCTGCCTGACAGGCTTCAGAAAGCCTTTTGACCCCGGCAGAAATTGGTCTGTGTCCCATGTTACAACCTACTGCAATCTAGTGCTCTACCTCAGACCACTTTAGACCAGGGCTGTTGTGCTAAGTTGGCACTAGGGAATGGTGTGTCATTCTGACTCAGGCACGTATAAAAAGAGAATGCATTAATGTTTTCCGGGGAACCAGTGGTTCATGCTGCCTGATGATGCTGGTTGTTAATTTGAAAGGGCAGGGCAGACACATTTCGGACGGGCTGGTTCTGTTCTCGCTCATCTCTCTCCCTGTCTCGGTCTTTCTCAGCCCAGTGCAGCATGTAATTAAATGTTAACCCTGTGGTATCAAATTGTTTTGTTTGATTTTGCCACAGGATTGTGTTATTGCAGTGCTTCAGGAGTAAACATTTAACAAGAAACCTGTGTGTTTAGAGAGTTTCACCATCCTGCCATTGTTTTATACCCACATTGACCCTGGTCAGCGTGTCACAGACAGTACAGGACAGGACAGTTAGAACTCCAGGCGGTGGGCTGAATAATATTCAATCACCCAAGTCCCAATTCAGACAACTCTTTCTGTTCGTCGTAGTCGGATGGCTTGACGCGACGCTGCAGTTCTCTTCTTTGTACTGTTTGGTACTCTAAATAATTGCCAGTTTCTCTGAAGAAATTAACAGGAGAGATGTCATTCTAGATGTGTGTTTTTACAACAGCTTTACCTCACTGAAAAAAAATGTCCATCTATGAAGACAGTAATCATATTGGATATGTTTGTGTTTACCGCAGAAACATGACATGAGCACAAGGACCTTCTTGAAAGGCTTTTTACTTGAAGTAGTTTGAGACATTTCTCTCTCTCTCTCTCTCTCTCTCTCACAAAAACACACATTCATCAATATGTACTATAAATAATACAATATTTGCATGCATGAATAACAAGGAAAATATAAAACTGTTAATTACAATAGTCTCTGTACATAAACTATAATCATGTGAACGTTTGTAATAGATACAACTACATACAAACCAAAGTCATTATAATATATCGACGATAGGCTACACATTCAGGAAACTCTTTTAATTGGCATTTGAAGCTGTTTCTTAGCAAGCAGGTGTATTTTTATTTGTTAGTGCTCACAAGAGAGCTATCAATGACTTGATTGTCTCTGACACACATAGAAGTGTATATACAACTCCATTAGATCAGACCCATCCCCCAAAATACAACATTTATTATTGTTGCTCTGTGAATTTTTATAATGATTCATTTGGTACCCTTTTCTAAATTGTAGCTTTGTTGCCGACTAATTTGGGTTAACATACATTATGTGGGACTGTTTACCATAAATTCTCTGTATGACCTTTTAGTTCAGACTACTGTACAACCATGGGAACCCAAACTTGGTGTGGCTGGTTTTCCCTGTGCAGAAGAGAGTCTTCCTCGTTCTGCACTGCATGCAGGGGTTTTGCCCTTTCTGTGAACACTCACGGTGTTTGAGTAAAATCCCAGATGGAGCGTACTCTGCTTGTTTTGTCCCATGATGTATATCGATAGTTACTCATATTGCACTGCCATACAGGATGATTGGTTGGACAATGGCGTAAAATATTTGGGTTTCTATCCAGTCAAAAACCTAAGGTACTTTGTTTTCAAATGTTTTCTGACAGTCTTTAATCAGTTGGTAGCCTATCTGGGATATTTCTTGGAAGGTCAAAGGTTACACCCAGACGATCCAAGAAGGAAGCGGCTACTTCTGTGCGTAGATTTCTGGTATGAATCCTCAGCTCTCTTATAGACATGTTCTTTATTTTATTATTTTTCTTAACAGGACATTAGTAAGGAGAGCCCAGTGAGACAGGTGTGTAGAGGAAGACAGGGGCGTAGTTTGGATCTTAGTCGTCAATGGAGCCTGTGTAGTTTGAAAACTAGTCGTCGGGGGGCATATGTAGTTTGCATCCTAGATACTAGCTTTCTTTATAACACAAAATATTACTGCTGTCAGAAGAGAAAAATTTGTGTTTTTTTGCAATTGGTAGAAGGAATTACATTGGATCATACTGTCACTTAGAGTGTTTGCAATATGGACCCTTGAATGTAGAAACCAAGGCAATGCATGGATGTTAGTGTAAAATATGGAGCGCCAGTCCTTGTTCTATTTTGGATTGGAAAACCGGTCTTTTACTTATCACGTGTGCTTCATAATCCCAGAATAATGTGTTGATTCGTGAGTCAAGTTTTATGCAAAACAATTTATAAATAAATGTCATGATATTCTGGTAAATGTAAAGAAATTATAGCTAGGATTAAAGTGGCTCATAGCTAGTTAGGAACCAGCATGTTTCCCAGGCTTTGTCCTGGGGCTTAAACCATTGTGGAATTTAATCACAACCTTACCCATTCTTAAAGAATGGCAGCTCCTGTTCTGCCAGTCAAAACTCTTCTCTGTCCTGGCACCAAAATGGTGGAGCCAGCAAGGACAGTAAAAACCCATTTCAGGAAAACCTCTGTAACTGAACCTTTTTATTAAAGATTCTGACATAACTGGAGGAAATCTATAAAATGTAAATGTTCAGACTTGTTCTTGGGTGACTGCCAGTGGGAACTTGACATTTAAGAGATTAGAATCCTCTTGATTCAGGGAGGGGAAATTACCCCAGGACGTTCAGTATTTTTAAAGACTTCAGCCTGTGGATCATTGAGTCGGTGGTACTTTTTCTTTCTGTTTGCCTGCAATGCCATGAGGCAGCCCCTCAGATACACATTCAGGATTTCCCATATTAAAGATAGACTGTTAGTTAAGAAAAAGATTGTGGGAGGCCTTAAAGGATTCCATTGCTAAGAGACATAAGAAAGCCCTACTGCAATTTGTCAGAACACACCTGAAGATGCCACAATCCTTCTGAAAGTTGTCTGTTCTCAGCCACCGCGTCAACTGATACAGCAGGTGACGTTACATTTGAGTCCAGGTCAGTTTCAGGTGACTGTAGGATTGATGAGCTGCTGCTGTACTCCATCTGCAATTCCAACATATTTTACTATTCAACAGGGCTGCCAAACCTGAAGGGGGGAGGGGGGTTTAACATCAGCCAGCAGTACATAAACCGGCATATGCCTGCTTTCAAGTAACCTTAAACATATACCACAACATCGCTATTGATGTGTAAAAGTAATCTTTATATTTTAGCATTTTCTCCATTTCTTCTTTCTGCTGTCTCCTATCCTCTGTTCCACTATGGTCTACATTCTCCTCTTCAATGTCCCCTGTTGGCTCTGTACCATTCTGTCCCTCACTGTCAAGACTCGTCTCTTCCCTGCCTACTAAAGTAATTCATAAACTTACAAAAACATAAAGTATAACCTTTAAGAGATGGTAATAATCATTTTCTCCTAATAAGGTTAGTCAGGTTCAAGGTAATTCATCTTCAAAGTTGCCTGACACTTGTCCCTGCCCCCCTTTCACTTTCGGCTAAAACTATTTACTCACCTGAAGAAAATTCATGTCGACGCATTTAATGTAGGATGAACAGCTAGCTAGCAAAATAGTGCTATTACTGTTAGCTAGCCAAACTCGCTTTGGCTAAAGCATGGCTAGTTAGACAGCTTTGTAGGAGAAGTAATCAACACTGAATTTGCCAATAAAAAACTGAACGTACCTTGTTTGTGTCCTCGCCAAAATTGGAGTTGGTTAAACTGTGTTTATGTGCCCGGACCGCCAAGAAAGCATTATATAAAATGGAGGTGCTTTTTCCCCTCCTGCATCTCCACTTTACTCTTTGGTTTCTTATTTTTTCTTACATATTTGGCAAGTTGCTGGCTCTTCGCCTCGAATTTTTCCTATACTATGAAAAGTTCCTTGATTTGAGCCGTGCCCCCAGACTCCATTGTTGCTTCGTCTTTGTTGATACAGGAATTCAAATTTGTCCGGAGTTCTGTACCCCTGCGCTGTCCGCGGATCATACGCCGACGCGTTTGACATTGACGCATAAATCAGCCTTCTAGATGCCGGTTTGATTCTGTCCAGAACAAGAAAGTTACTGCTTTGATAAAACTTGTTACTTGTGACACCATGATGTTACAACAGTAACTTGCTAGACAACTGAAGGAACATTGCATTTAGTGCTGTAGATTACTAGCTGGTTATATTGTCGTTGGTATTTAAAGTGGCTGTTGAAGGCTGGAGTGGCCCTTGAGTGTCGGTTTAGATGTTGTTTTGAGAATTGCTGTTCCGTTTGGAGCCACGCCTTACAGTGTTTTGATTTGCCAACACTACTCTGTAAAGACCCTCCCACAGAATCACAAGGTCAATCCCATTAAGGCCAACTTTGAATGGTGGTCATGGCAGCCTCAAAAACCCCTGGCCAGGTCATCCTCATGTTCACTCTGTGTGAGTTCTGGCAATAAATGCTGTTGGTTCTTCCTTCAATTGCACTTTATGCCAGATGGAGTCTAATGCCTTTTTTTACTAATTAAAGCAAGTGAAAAAATATTCTCTGGGGATTGACAGATATGTTCTGTTTTTATAACAAGGACATGAAGGATGTAATACAATGAACTGTTAATCGTTATGGTTGTAAGCAAGATTGTCTGGATTTAAAACACAGTTTTTGATAAACGTCTGTATCTTTACTAAAGCTGTTCAAAAATGTATAGTTAATTTTTCATCCAATTATTACAATAGGTATTTGGATCAAATATGTCTTTCCTTCTGTATGTCCATTATTACATCTTTATTCCTTCTTCTGAAAATTGTCCTACATTCAGCACTTTGAACAGCTCTGCAGCTTTAGGGCTGCTTTTCTTCAACATTTCAGTGCAGATTCTTTCTGGTCGACAGGCTTTACAGCACTAGATGGCTTTGATTTTCATTTTATTCTGCTTGTTTATTGTGATGAGTATATCCAATGTGTTTTTTGGTCTTTAACTATTGTTTTGAAGTTCCATAATTGATTTAATTTGTTCTTTGTCGGTTAAATTCTGGCATTCTGGCTTGTCATAGTTTTTCAGATTAGTTTTTTCAGGTGTTGAAAAAAACGATATGAGCATTAGTAACATTTGTTTAATTATTGTTTTTCTCAACATGATTTATTACGTGTTCCTCATACTATCCAAAACACGTTACAGTTGATGCCTTTTCAGTTTCTCCAAGCTTATTTGTAGACAGCTTTTTTATAATGATAATTTTCGATCCTGGTCAGTGTGTTTCTGGTTTGACAGTTGCCCTCGGTTTTTCCTGGCAGTGTTACGTTCACCTTCAAACGTTTTTTCTCTGGACGTTTCTTTGTGTTTGCGCATAAGTCTTTCTTAGACCTGATTGTGTTGCCGTTTCGTAAATGTTTTTTTTAATTCATATTGTCAATTCCATGTTTTCTTTACTGCAACTGCATTTGAAGTGCAGAAAGTGCTTCAGCGTGATATGGATTTCTTCACTGTTTAATTGTCTTATTCACTGTGTCACTGGTCCTTATCGATTTGTAAATTGACGTGAGATTAAATCAATGTCTCCTGATCTGGGATCTTTGGTTGACACAGATTTGCTTAACCAATGTGTCATCAGGCAGTGAAGGTTCCATCTTTTTCTCCCCATCCTCTGTCTTTCTCCTCCGAATTACGTAATTTTATAAAACAAGTGCCTGAAAGAGTCTCTGTCTGGTTCGCTGACTGGCTGACATGCTGACTGGCTGACCTGCTGGCTGGCCAACTTGCAGACTGGCCGACTTGCTGACTGCAGAAATGTTTTGACTCTGGGATTAATGGGCCTATGTCCAATATGGCACCTTACTCCCCATCTAGCATACTAATTTAGACCAGGCTCCATAGGGTGTCCCATAGGGCTCAGGTATAGTGCACTAGGAGATGGTGTGTCATTTGGGATGCAGATTTAGTGTACATTTAGTCCAACAGTCCTCATCATTCTTTGGGACACTGACATAATGTTTAGCTTGTTAGTCAGTTCAGATGTTGGGTCCTCAGGAGATAAGGTTCTGTCCTCGAACAGCTGAGAAGCCCGTTCTCCGCAAAATCTCGTTCTTAACACGCGCACACACCTTCGCGATTGGGTAGCATGCAATCAAAACGACGTACCGTACGGCCACCTTTTCCCGATACTTCTCCCTACGACTCTTTTCTCTCTCTCTGACACTCTCATAGCACTCTGTGATTTGGCCAAACAGCTCTACCTTGGACTGATACGCCCTTACAATGTTCTGCAGAGGTCTTGATATGAATCATGTCAGTAGAGCCAATATCTTACACCAACTGATCCTCTGAGCATGTCTGACTAGTCACCCTAGGGGGTGGATGAACTCAGTTATTTAGCACAGTGCAGTAACATTTTAAGGCCAGTGAAGGATGTGAGTTTGCAAGCTCCACACTGACCGTTTTTACGAGCAATAATGCTCTTAGGCTGTTAGCAATGTCCATGGATACAGAGCTAAGTCGCGTTGCATTGGGAATATATCACAATCCCCCAAAATGCCTCAGTGCTGTTATAAACTGGTTATCAACGCAGTAAAAGCAGTAAGAAGTGATGTCATGGCTATCAGCCAATCCCCATTCAAGACTCAAACCACCTGGGTTTATAAATACATATATATAGATTGCAAAGAATTGTAGTTCCAAAAGAAAAAAAATAGGTCTTGAAGCAAGAATGCTTTCCAAGAACAATGGAGTGATTAAGTAGAAAATCCAGGTCATGCAGGAAAATATTTAGCTGAATATGCAAGTAAAATGGGTGCAATCTTTGTAGCGCTCTGGTCGGTCAACCGTACAACTAGCGCTCTGGTCGGTCAACCGTACAACGGAGTTCCCTGGGAAACATTTAAGGTGGACTATTGTTTGAATGGCATATGTTTGAACGACTCGAATGAGTCATCCCTCAGGCACTGTAAATTAGGAAGATTGAGGCAAAGGAATCGTTTGATTGGGAAGTGAATCGTGGGAACCGTGGCTTGACCACTGAAGCTGTGCTTTGTATAGCAACAAATGAATGAGTGAATGGATGCTCCAGGAAACAAGGCTTGGTGTTAGAAACAAGGTCTTTTCAATGAGTCTCTAACTTGTCCTCTCACTTTCACTACCTCTCCCTGAGAGGTCTGTGGTGTTATATCTCTCTCACTTTCCCTCTCTCTCTCGCTCTCTCTGAGAGGATTATAAATGACAGGTTCACGGTAGAATGCGCTAAAGTGAGAATCACACTACACACACACACACACACACACACACACACACACACACACACACACTCAGCAGACAGCACCGCACACACGTACACACACACACACACACACACACACACGTACACACACACACACACACACACACGTACACACACACATAAAAGGATTAGGGCAGTGAGGATTCCTCTTTGAGGAGGTCTCTGTTCAATCAGATTACATGAGCTTTGGGAGGTAAGAAACCAGAAACCACAGCCTTATCTGTCTGGAAGATCCATTTCTGAGTGAGTCAGGACATGAAGCTGTCGATCTGAGTGGAGAACATGTATGGAAGAGAAGGATGAGGCCTGTTTAAACCTGGTCTGTCTCCAAAGCCCTGGTTACATTGGAAATTCAGTAGGAATGTGATGTAGTCCAAAATCTGTCCTTATTCCCAAGCCTCAATCCCAAATTGACCTGCGCCCTAAGATCTACACCCAGGGCCGGCTCTAGCCTTCAGGGAGCCCTAAGATCTACACCCAGGGCCGGCTCTAGCCTTCAGGGAGCCCTAAGATCTACACCCAAGGCCGGCTCTAGCCTTCAGGGAGCCCTAAGATCTACACCCAGGGCCGGCTCTAGCCTTCTGGGAGCCCTAAGATCTACACCCAGGGCCGGCTCTAGCCTTCTGGGAGCCCTAAGATCTACACCCAGGGCCGGCTCTAGCCTTCTGGGAGCCCTAAGATCTACACCCAGGGCCGGCTCTAGCCTTCTGGGAGCCCGAAGATCTACACCCAGGGCCGGCTCTAGCCTTCAGGGAGCCCTAAGATCTACACCCAGGGCCGGCTCTAGCCTTCAGGGAGCCCTAAGATCTACACCCAGGGCCGGCTCTAGCCTTCAGGGAGCCCTAAGATCTACACCCAGGGCCGGCTCTAGCCTTCAGGGAGCCCTAAGATCTACACCCAAGGCCGGCTTTAGCCTTCTGGGAGCCCTAAGCAAAACGTAAGGCTCCCAGCTATCTGTGCTTAGACATTTGCCAGGGATGGGGGGGGTACACTGACCCCATTCCAGACGTTCCGGTTGGGGCTGCGCCTCCCAGTACTTTCATACCGTCCACTCCTCTGTTTCAAGACAGAGGTACCCCATCCCAGGATCGTCCCCAACCCAGGGGAAGGTGGATACAATTCATGGGGCACAAGTCTTGGCAGGGCCCCCTGATGGTGACTCGAGGGGGTCCAGATCTATTACACGCGCATCTGTCTCAAATCGTACATCGCTCGAGCAGGTGGCCATGTGCCAACCGTTTTGTTCTCCTTTCGGGAAAGGACTGTCAGTTCTGTGCCCTGCTAGCAAGGCCATCTGCTCTGTCTTGAAATCCCAGCTTACCAAGAGGCAAACCTGCTCACTTCACAGGGGTACTTGTGAAAACCCCTGAGACCAAAGACTAGTCAAATCCCAATACTTTACTGGTAAAATTCAAACGTGAGAGAACTTCGGGTGCAATACCGATTGTGGTACATTCACCAAAGAATGTTGGGGCCCACTGCAAATAAGGTGCCTAATGTTTTACTTCTTTCAACGTCACTTGGACACAGACAGGATGCTAGCATGTCCCTTTGTGTCCCACAGGGGGAGATGCTGAGCCCGTGTCGTTGCAGCGGGTCGGTACGATGTACCCATGAGCCTTGCCTCATCAAGTGGATCAGCGAGAGAGGCTCCTGGAGCTGTGAGCTCTGCTACTACAAATACCAGGTCATCGCCATCAGCACCAAGAACCCACTACAGGTAGGCACACGCTTGTGTGTATGTTCACGTGTGGTACCTTTTTGAGACAGTGAAGAAGAGCAACCCTTGAAAACATTAGCAACAGCGATTTATAATGAGCCCAAGACAGACCACACATTGTTTTCCGTGGGAGGCTTGTGAAGCCACGTCGGCAGAACCTTGGAAATGTGGCAGGCAGGGCCCAGCACGAGCTAGCAATATATCCAGTTGGTGTGTTGTAGCAGGTATTCAAATTATTTTGGTAGAACGCCTACTGTTTGGGGGAGCTTGAGAAGTAGCTAAATTCGCCCTGCACTCCTTCCAAACAATGACATTTTTAGAAACTTTGGGGTTAGGGTTAACTCTAAAAGAGTTTACTCTATCATGAAAAGAATATACTTTTGGGACCAGAAATTGAGATCAGATGTGTCATTGATGAGTAATTCAGGGGAATGTCAGCCCAGTTCCATCTCAGTTCAGATGTATATATCTGCCTACTCATTCTGTCTGTGGCTATAGTTCAGTCCAGTGAATTTTTCCTCATCAGTGCCCCTCTTTAACCCCATTTCCTTTCATGTAGTTCTATATGGTTTAAAAACATAAATCTACAAGTGTGTAGGGTTTAGATGTCAACATAACCACCCATATAGCAGTATGTTTGTTGATCTGAAATCTCCCAGTATGTACCAGGATCACTGCTACTACCCAGGCTCAACCTCTGTGAGAACAGGCTGAGAACAGAGCCAAGTCAATTATGTCCCTCAAGTAGTTCACTTGATCACATCCATGTTCACATCTCTTTTACACAATAAATGATTCACTTGATCACATCCATGTACACATCTCTTTTACGCTAGAATTTTATTTCAGATTTGCGTTGCAATATTTTTCAAGGTAAATCCCTCTGCCTGCTCTCTCTCATCTAGTGGCAGACGATCTCTCTGACGGTAATAGAGAAGGTCCAGATCGCCGCAGCGGTGTTGGGTAGCCTGTTCCTAGTTGCGTCCATCTCCTGGCTCGTCTGGTCTTCCCTCAGCCCCTCGGCCAAGTGGCAGCGCCAGGACCTACTCTTCCAGATCTGCTATGCCATGTACGGATTCATGGACCTGGTTTGCATTGGTGAGGACAACCAGGCTGAGGAACTTTCCTTTCTGTCCCCTCCCTCTCCTTTAAATGTTTTCTTAATGTTTTTTGCATGATGCCTACAAGCATTTGACATAGAATGTCCCGTTCATTGCCCTGGGGCACTGAGATCTGATATTTTAGAACAGCAGGAAGCGCTATCCACACTTTTGGCAGCATCTGGTCTCCCTTCTCTTCCATCCCTTTTCTCTGTCCTCTGCCTTATTCCTTCCTACGCCTCTAGTGAAGCGTTTATCACCTTAATCAGAGCCCTTACGTACAGCAGTATATCATTCTACAGAGAGCGCTCCAACGTTGATTTACGAATGCTACCAACATGTGTGGCATGTATTTCTGTGTAACTGACCGTAACCTCTTTGCTCTTGGTCCCTCTTTCTCCAGCGCTGATAGTCCACGAAGGCCCCTCTGTGTTCCGGATCTTTAACCGTTGGCAGGCGGTTAACCAACAGTGGAAGGTGCTCAACTACGACAAGATCAAAGACACTGAGGACCACCAGAAATCTGGGCTTACGCCCCGGCACCCTGCCCTGCCAAACCCCAGGACGGGTGCTGGTCCCGGGGCGGGGCCCGGGGACGAGATGGCCTCCCCCTCTACGTCCTCCCTCATGGCCGCCGTGGCCGCCTCCGCACCCGGCTACACCGCCACCATCCATCCGGCGACCACCAGCCTGACGACCGTCACCACCCAGGACTCGGTGTCGGAGCGGAGCAACGAGGAGCCGACGTCTCTGCCGGACCACCACTGTGCGTACAGCATCCTCCACCTGCTCGCCCAGCATCTCCGGACGTCACAGCTGGAGCCCCGCGGCAACCACGTCCAGCTCCAGCCAGCGCAGCCCAGCAACAGCAACCGGGAGCTGGTCATGCGAGTCACTACAGTCTGAGGCTTCAATTGTGGCCTTTTGTTTACAATAAAGCGAGACGCAGACATTGATGGCCTCGTTTGAGTAGCCTGAATAGAGAACTAGAGATGGAGACACTGCCGCTGATGCTGTGGATAGATTTATTATTAGGTGACTGAATACTGGGAAATAAAGATGGTGGCGCGAGGAGGAAAGAGGATTTGGGGGGAAAAAGGGTGTGTGTGACAGGGTGGAGGGAGGAGAAGAGGTGTAGTGAATGGAGTTGGGGGGCAGAGAAATGGATTTGCCAGTTTTCTGTGTTTTGACAGCATTGATGTAATGAAAAGAGATTTGTAGATGTGTATTTGAAAGGATGCCTGTGAAGAAAATGTAGAGATGACCTCCAGAATTATTGGCACCCCTGGAAAAGATGAGCAGAAAATGGTATGAAAAATGTCTCTGTTGTTTATCAGCTTGAACTGAATGTCAAAATCTGAAAGAAATCTAAAATTTTAAATAGAAATCAATTAATGGAAAATTGGAGAAGTCGTTTGAATTTTGGGTTTATCACGGTCAAAAAACGACATCTAGATTTTTGATCTCACAAGACTTGGTTTATTAGCCTCACAAGAGCTAGATTATTAATCTCACAAGAGCTGGATTATTAATCTCACAAGAGCTGGATTATTAATCTCCCACTATTGTCACACCTCCAGCGTGGCCTGGTCTAATAATTTGGGATTGACATGATGCCTAATAACTTGTTGGCATGGATGGGATGCCTAAATAACTTGGCATCATGGTGAGATCTAATTATAGTTTTGGAGAATGGGTGATTGATTCAAAGATTTAACCAACTTCTGGAATTATCCAAATGTGATCTTTTACCAATCCCATCCACCTCTTTACTGTCTGTGGAGGTAAATTACACCGGGGTCCTCTTCCATTAAGGTCAGTTGAGATTTTCCTTGGAAAAATATACATCACTGGGAAGATAACGCTATTAGACTACGAGATAAAGGCCTACGGGTGCCAAAAATAGCAACATATTTCGGAGAAATATTTTTATTAAGAATTATTCTCTAAACAATTTTACCTAAAACAATGTAGATTCCTCACATTCAAAGTGGAAGATGATAATCAAGTGACATTTTGTTCATTGACACCAATATGTAAATATATATAGCACTGGTCAGAAGGAGCTCTGATAGATACAGTAATCTGATGCGGGGTGGGATGTGATATAGATGTGAGCTAACAAGGGATGTGATCTGGATGTGGCCTTTCTGATGATCATGACATTCAAGATGTAAAGAACTTTCTGATCACCTTGACAGCCTTCAGTGCGTATGACATCCAGGGTGGTGAGTGCAGTACAGAGCAGTGGCACCATGAGTTGATCACTATGAAGATTCAGTCCCAACTGACTCCCCGTCATTCAGTGAATAGGGTGCAATTTTGTTTGCCGAGTCATATAAAACAAAGCACAATCTCCCGAGGTCCTCCACAAGTCTGCCACTGACCGGAGCCTTGTCTGGAGCAGCCTCAGTCATTACGGTATGAACGGCAAAACATTAACCGCGAAACAGCATTGCAGTTGAATTAGTCACGCTGAAAGACCTTTGCAGCGCTACGACAGGAGCGTCAGACAGCCATAGTCATTCTCAGATCCATTTATAAACACAGCGGTAAAAACAGAAATGGTTAAACCATCATTCATCTGTAGCATTGCAGCCCAATGAACAAGATAAAACAGGATGATTCAGATGAAGCCCCACTCCTTTGTGAGTTTCATTCAGGTAAATGGCAGCTTGTTCTGAGACGTGCAATGGAAGTGTCTGGTTTTCTGACAGGATTGTAGTTGAAGCGCTAGCTGTTGGTAAGTGTAGTCGTAATTAGAAAAACAGGTGTTTTCAAAAGAAAGTGAAAAACAAGAAAGACCACATAAGGAGTTGTTCAAAGTATTTTTTGTCATTAAACTTTTGAAATGCTTCCTGATATTTTTTGGTTGTGAAGAACTCACCAATCAAAAGTGTTCCTCTGGTCAACTTAACAACGACCCCCAGCAACCTGCCTATGATCTTCTGGAGCCAATCTCAGCGCTCGGTGAAGAGGACACAGTACGCCTTCAGTCACTGAATACTTTAACCAATGGGGACTTATTTTGTTTACGTTTGTATGTGTTCAAGAAAATGTTGAAAAATTAAAAGAAGTATTTGATTCTGTGGTGCAGCTTGAATGTCTTTCAATCATTCATACTGTGTATCATATCATCATATTTTATTACACCGTTATTTTTCCGCCGAATGAACGAATGCAGTCGGAAATCTACCAACAGTGTAACGACGACAGGACAAATTACACAGGCAAAGCAATTCTGATATTTGTCTGCTGGTGTAAAAATAACCCAGAGGTTGGCCTGAAGCCCATGGACCCTCAGGAGTCCAGATGACAGCAGTATAATCAGATAACGGCACTGTACATGAGTGGTAAACCTAGTTTTCTTGGTGATGCAAATCTTGAGGGTCTAATTATATGTCAGTAGTTCAACTCTTCTCGATTAGTTCAATTCTTAACTGTTCCGAAACTAGGCCAGAGAGGTAAGAACAACCGTTTGAAAAAAGGGAGGAGGTGAAGACATCTATTTGAAAAAAAGGGAGGAGGTGAAGACATCCATCCATTAGAGAGGAGGAAGGAGGTGAAGCCCGCAGTCTGAGAAACCCCCCAGGGCCTGGCGTGACGCAGAAAACCGATCCAGATGAGCCAATGTAGTGTTATTTCACCTATCTTAGGACGGGCCAAACACTGGGAGTTTATGCTGTCAACGGTAAAGACACCGGATGTTGGTGACACCTAATCACTTCAACAGTAGACTACAGTACTATGGGTTCTATGAGGTTCACGGCATTGAAATGTTAGGTGCTACATAACACTACAACTACTCCGCCACCCACACACACACACACACACACACACACACACACACACGTTGCCCTTTAGGAAACATTCTAAGTGATATCTGCAGTATTACTCTGTAACATGCGACTCCTGTCAGAAGCTAAAGGCACAGGGGAAGGCAATAGCAACATGTCTTCCATTTTGTTTTTAGTGGAGTGGATAACATGTAGTTTCACTGAACTCCCAGAGCCCAGAACTGGTGGGTAAAGTCCAATAGTACAACAGGAAGATTAAAACACCCCCATTTTCAATCACAGAAAACTCTGGAATGTTCCGTCCGGTCAAATAGTGACTTTTTTTGTTCTGGATTTTCCTCTAGTGGACATCCGCACCAATAGATCTTCCTCAGGCAGATTTATGAGCCAATTCCTGTGAGTGTGGTTAGAGGTCGGAGACCAGAGGTTAGAGGTCACAGGTAATTCCTACTCAAGCTCCACCAGAAGGTCGCCCTCTCCCACAGTCTCTCCAGCTTTACAGTGGACGCTCTTGACCTGAGGAAGAGAACGCACAGGCTGTTGGCAAAGATCGGAACACAGTAAACAACCATAGCGGTCTTCAGTGAGTGTGTGTTTTGTAGGACAGGTCTGTGTACTGTAGGACAGGTCTCTGTACTAGGTATGTCTTCAGTGAGTGTGTGTGTGTTTTGTAGGACAGGTCTCTGTACTAGGTATGTCTTCAGTGTGTGTGTGTGTTTTGTAGGACAGGTCTGGGTACTGTGGGACAGGTCTGGGTACTGTGGGACAGGTCTGGGTACTGTGGGACAGGTCTGGGTACTGTGGGACAGGTCTGGGTACTGTGGGACAGGTCTGGGTACTGTGGGACAGGTCTGGGTACTGTAGGACAGGTCTGGGTACTGTGGGACAGGTCTGGGTACTGTGGGACAGGTCTGGGTACTGTGGGACAGGTCTGGGTACTGTGGGACAGGTCTGGGTACTGTGGGACAGGTCTGGGTACTGTAGGACAGGTACCTTGGCAGCCCTGGCGGCGATCAAGCTGTTCTGCATCTTCATGGCTTCGATGACACAGATTTCCTGACCTTCGGCCACCTGGAGAATAATGAACCAGTCAATGTTTAAGCTGAACTCCTTCAAGGCTGTTGTTGTTGTTGTTGTTGTTGTTGTTGTTGTTTCTTGCTCCGTGTTCTAGCACTTTGTATTTCGACTGAGCCAATGTAAATGAAAATGGAATGACAGGATCCATAAGGTAACCTTAAATGTGTGGACTACGTACAAAACGTGCTCTAACTTCTACAGAATTCATCCAACATGGAGGAAAGTAACCTTAAATCAAAGCAGACACTCAGCGCCTCAAACAAGACCTGGGGAATTGTTTCACTTCTGTGTGCTGGAATATAGAAATAGAAACGTATCACGGTCCAAACACTTCCAGGATTCTCTGGGTCATTTATGTGTACATAAACGCTTGACTAACACCTAACAGAGAGTCATTTGCTGACAGAGAGTCATTTGCTGACAGAGAGTCATTTGCTGACAGAGAGTCATTTGCTGACAGAGAGTCATTTGCTGACAGAGAGTCATTTGCTGACAGAGAGTCATTTGCTGACAGAGAGTCATTTGCTGACAGAGAGTCATTTGCTGACAGA